>BQNB010003203.1:34539-111456 GCA_026074375.1 Tanacetum coccineum
TATATATATATATATATATGTAATAGCTTGGAGTTTTAAACGAGGATGACAGAAGTATAACTTCATTAGGGATGATGCAAGCTCTCCTTTCTAGTGAGAAGGTAGTTAAACGGGTATTGCAGTGAAGACATTGGATTACACACCTTTTTGTTTCGACAAAAGAGGGAGAAAGAAGTGTAAACGAGTAACTTTTAAATTTTACTATGTGTTACAATTTACATATTTGTCATCATCAAAAAGGGGGAGATTGTTAGTCCAAATATTACGATATTTAAACTTAACAGTACCTTAGGTTTTAATAATGACAAACAAGTAACTTGTAATACATAATGTAAAATATGCAAGTTACGCGTGACCACAACTCATCAACGCATATATTCATCAACACCTCTCGACGTCTCAAGTCCACTCATGCTTCAACAACAGGTACGAATATGTTTGTTATGTTGCATTATGATCAACCCATTTAATAAATCATTGAGAATGATTAACATGTTTTCATGAACTGGCACAATGATTAAAACCTATTTTGTCATGAAATTATTTTTCATAAACCTTTGTAAGTTTACTTACGCTTAACAAGTAATTAATCACATTAGAGAATAGGATAAAACTTAATTACTTGATTAACTAGCACAAGATCTTTCTTCTAGAAGCAATCTTCCAAATTAAGAAACAATCTTAGAAGATCAAATGTCATTTTAGATAATAGAACAAAATAATTAGTGAATAAGGACAAGAATAATTATTCTTGTCTAGCCAATTATGGTAATGAATCTTTCATAATCTAACCAAATAAAACATGTTTTGCCATTTATGATTAACCTTTTAGATAGTTGTACTTAAACTAATATTTTAAGTACAATTAGGAAATTTTGGAAAGATTTTTTTAACAATTTTGAATTTGGCCTGTGGATCCACCAAATACACATACAGATCCACCTATTACACATACGGATCCACCTAAAATTCAGCTAACGACCAGATTTGATTTTTCTATAAATACCAACCATTGGCATATATTTTCACTAATCCTTTTCACACCTTTTCTCTTGCATATTTTCACACACTTAGGAATCATTATAATCAAGTTTTCACAATGTAAAAAGACAAGTAATCATGTCTTTAAAACCCCACTAACCCTTGATCATAACACTTCTAACTTTCATTTGTTGCAAGTATGTTTCTACATGATTATCCATTCAAGCAAGCTTAGAGATCTTGCCATCCTCTTCAACCACAAGCATATATATGATGATCCACCACAACAAGCATAGAGTCTTGTATTAATAACATCATGCTTAGTGATCTTGATGCTTAGATAAGAAATTTATATCCAATTGACATGTATGTCTTGGATCATCATTATTATGTACCATAACTATACAACAAACTAGATGTTAGTTAGTTTATGTGTTTAGGCCATAAACAAAAGGTTTGTTATGTTGGGCCATAAAACATAACGGGTTTGGTTGTACCCGAAGAAGGACTCGGTATTTAGCTTTGTACCGGAAAAAGTGTAAGCGACGTTAGGTTGGTTCTACCTCGAACTAGGATTCGTTATTTAGTTTTGTACCGAAAAAGTGTAAGCGACTTTGTAAGGTTTTCTTCGCCAAGAATGGAGCTTTTTGATCTAGTGAAGTAACTCTCGAGTTGGATACTCGAGGAGTGGAGTAGGGCGAAGAGAAGCTTTATGACCAAACCACTATAAATCATCGTGTCCGGTTTGTATTTCCTTTTACTTATCGCTTTACATTTACATAGCATTTATCGATTTATAGTTATACTTGTATTGTATTTATGTTTGTGTGATATATTGTGTTGTGATGACATGCTTTCTTTTATTCTCTCTACTATATTTATTGTCTTTGATCTATTACAGACACTTATCATATTATGTCATAGTTGATTGGTTGCTTGATACAAAAGATTTAAGTTTTAAATAGAAATGTATTCATCCCCCTCTACTATGAACATTTTGATTTTTTTCACTTATAAGTCCTAACTGATGATCATTATGATCAAACTGATGAATATTTTGATTTTTTTTATTTTTTCAAGAAACTGACGAACAACGTGATTTTTTTAGGAAAATGATGATGAACATCGTAAAAAATGATGAAATGATAAACATTGTGTTTTTTTATTTTGAAAATTAATGAACCGATTAACAACGTGATATAATTAATGAACATTTAGATGTAATTGATGAAAAATATCAAAGAAAACTGATGAACATTGTCATGTTGTTTAACAAAAAAGAACAGATGAACAACATGATCTAACTGATGAATATTGTGATGTTGTTCATAAAAAACTCATGAACTTATGAACAAGACTAACTGATGAACAATGATGAACAAGACTACTGATGAACAAGAGTAACAGATGAACAAGACTGATGAAAAATATTAACTGATGAACAAGACAAAATCAATCTACGTGTTGTTCGTCAGTGTTCATCATAATCCATGTTGTTCATCAAGGTTCTATACCAACATACTCTATGCATCGATGTTTTTCATCATCAACTTGCATATACACCATGAACAAATTTCCATAAACTTTTATGTGGCCATTTATTTTTTTCACAACTATTTCCAAAACAAAAAAATTGTCCTACACAAAAATACCTTATGTCTAAACCTCATCCCTTATCCCACCTCTCTATCTCAAATAACTAAATTTAACTAAATATTTATTGTACACCAATTCACGTATTGTTTGATAAAAATGTCTAAGAGAGATTTTCCTTGTAAAAGCACATTTGGGGTGTGCACTACATATGTTTAAAAAATCATTTTCAAAATGTGATATCTCACTCATATCATATCTGATTTGATTGATTCAAATTTCTTGGCAAAGAATGGCCAAAAAGCTACAACTTTCGTGTTTTAAGTTTTGCGTAATTCAGCCTTCAAGTTAGACAAAATTAGGGCCGACGATGCCAAAAATTTCACGAAAATCAATACACACTTAAAATATAAAAAAAGGTTGCGTTTTATATATCTAAATTTATACCAAATTAAAGAGAATTAAATTTTGAAAGTTATGGTGAAATTGGTTTTTCATAAAAGTTTGACTTTTAAAAGTTATGATAATTTAAAGTTTGAGGGTGACATTAAAAAATAGGCCAAATGACTAAAATGCCCTTTAACCGGAATTATTAGATAAAAAAGGAAGGGGAGTGGAGTGGGTGATTTTGAACGGCTATGATCTTTACCTTAAAAAATCTTGCAAAATCAATTGATAGGATTGCTTTTTACACTTTCTATTTTTTTGTCAAAAATTTTCAAACCAAATGGTTGTGGGCTTAAGTATCAGCAAAAAAGTCGACGTTTGATTTGGAGAACTCTTATAAATAAAAGATCTCCGAGGAGATACTTAAGATTCATAATAGATATGTACGAGGGGGCGAAGACCCGCGTATGAACCACGCTGGGGAACAATCCTTGTGGAAGTAGGCACGGGTTAGGAATTAGCCCATACCTCTTCGCCTTAATGCTAGATGAGCTTTCACGGGGGATTCAAGAAAACATCCCTTGGTCTATGGTATTTGCAGACGATATTGTGTTGGTTTCATAATTGGCGGAAGGGTTAAATAACAGACTTGAGAGTTGGAGGGAGGCGCTAGAAGACAATGGCATACGAGTAAGAAGAGAGAATAAAATATACCTAAGTGATTTTGGTAGGTATGAGGTCGTCCACTATGAAGAAGTGGATGTCCGTATTGGAGACTAGATCCTTCAACCAAAGGAGTCTTCTTTAGATATTTAGGTTCGGTGATACATAGATCAGGAAGGATAGACGATGACGTGACTCACCATATTAGAGTAGGTTAGGTAAATGGAGGGCGACCTCAGGAGTTTTGGTGATAGGAGAGTTCCCTTAAAGCTAAAGGGAAAAATTTTATAGGGTAGCGAAAGCTCAAGCGAACAGGGTGGATCACGAAAGCTCAAGCGAACAGGGTGGAAGTGGCAGAATTAAGAATGTTGAGGTCGACTTATGGTAAAACCATGTTAGACATGATACCGAACGGAGTTTCCAGAGCAGAACTTGATGTCGATGCGATAATCTACAAGATGAAGGAAGGAAGGTTAAGATGGTTTGGGCATGTCAAGAGAAGACTACAAACAACGCTGGTTAGGAGAGTCGAAGCTCTGTTAGTCGACGGTTCGAGGAGAATGGGTAGACCAAAACTTAGATGGGAGGATAGACTTAAGAAGGACATGAAGGAGCTTCTCTTATCTGATGACATGACCTCTAGTAGGAACACGTGGAGAGATAGAATTAGGATAGGCAGGTAGAAGTGATATATCTTGGAGTAGTTCTTGCGTTTAGTTCTTTAGAAGCTTCCTAGTAGCTTTGCCTCTGGCATTTTTTAGGTTTTGTGTTTCTTAGCTAGTTTCCCTTTAGGCTTTTAGGAGCCCACTTTTCTCTTTTGCTTTGCCCTTAGGTATTGACCCGCATAGCTTTCTCTTAGGTATAGTTTCCATTTAGGCATTTATGAGACCCTTTTTTACCTTTTTATTGCCCTTAGGTATAGATCCTCATAGTTTTCTCTTAGGTTTTGGTGCTAGTTTTTTTTTATTTAGGTCCCTTTGCTTTTCTTGCATTGTTCCTTCTGTGCCATGTCGCTTGCTTTCTTGCTTGTTTGCCCTTATGTTTTTATTTTTATTTTTGCTTTGGTCCCCTTATACGCTTCCTCTTGTCTTTTTATGTGTGCTCGCTTGTGGCTTATGCACTTATGTTTGTTTTTACTTTTTCCTTTAGTTTTTTGTTGTTCTTTTGCTTGTATACTTGTTTGCTTGCATTCTAGCTTGTTTGGTCTTTTTTTATGTTTTTGCTTTTGCCCCTTTTTACGCTTACTCTTGTCTCTTTATGTGCTTCTCTTGTGGCTTATGCTCGTATGTTTGTATGTTCTTATTGTTGGAATTTTAGATCTAATTTAACAATTAAACATATCACGAGTACGCAGCGGAAAGATCAAACACGTATAGAACTTATAATTAACAAAGGATTGAAGATATGTACCTTTTAGCATGAAACCTTAGACTGCTTTTAGCAATAAACGTTACACCGTCTTCAATATAGGCGTGTGTATAATACCACACGAAACCACCAAGGATCAAAAGTATAATCCCTCTAAGTTTACACACATAATACGTTCTTAGGAAACAACGTGTATGCTAGTACTAATAGTGTTTAACCAAACGATCTCTTATTTGTTTTTGAATCAATCAACACACAAAACACCTTCACGTATGTGGTTTAAAACCACAAAATCGAAACCCTTGAGGATTGTAGAGTTCGATCGCACAAGGAAGAAAGAAAACCGAAACCCTTTTGAGGGTTGTTGGATCGGTCGAACAAAAGAGGAGAACAAGGAGAAATTTTAGGGTTTTTAGGTTTCAAGTTATGATTCACAAAAACACCCAAGACCTCCTTTATATCCCTTATAGCTTGGTGAGCAAGCAAGCAATCCCACCTCCATAAGGAGTGGGTATTCAACCGGCCCAAGGAAAGAAAAGAAAAAATCAAACTTTCCTTTTTCTTGTTTTTGCATATTAAACCTTTAACTACCGTTTGTTTAAACACTAATTAATATATTACCTTAATATATTAAATACGTTGTTCTACATATTAACGTGTGTGTCCCCTTAGGCTCGAATAATTCCCGGACATATATAATTTATATTTGTTCATAATCCAACAGCTCCCACTTGGACATGTATAAATTATATAATAACATTGGTAAGCGTCTAGCAACACGTCAATGCTCCCAGAAACATCCGAGTGTGGTTTCTCAAAACACGGACAAAATGATTTATGAATTTACAATCCCTTTATTTCTGATACCGTGTCAAAATAGATATGGATCATGGTCATTCCATTATTTAACGATTATGTTTCTCGTATATGTAACTAATCAAGATTACTGAAAATCAATGAGACATATCTTCATAAGTTTTCGGGTACGGCCATACACACATCTGATTAATTCTATGAGGGGCCCAGTGGCATCATACTTCAACTATTGAAGGAACAAATTCTATATTGACTACAAGTGCCAAGTCATCATGTTTCAAAATCACTTCTGAAATAGCCCTTATTAGTTATCCATTTTCAGGATAACTTAGACCAGATCAAGAAGAATTATCCACATATGCAAGACCTACTTATATCTCAAGTCTAAGGATTTTGTAAATAAAATCATTTACAAGGTTTACTTAATGACGACGATCCATAAAGTAATATCCTTGTGTTAGGGAAATCCAATATTCATCTTATGAATATCATGTGAGTTTGGTGGACATATCCATAATATCTACAATATCATCAATCACTCAGAATTGTCTTAATTTAACAATATTCCCATATTGTTAATCGACAACGGATTAATTTAGAATAATAACTATTATTATTCATAGATTTAAACATGCAAATATAGGACACAACTTAAGCTATATATATATATATATATATATATATATATATATATATATATATATATATATATATATAACAAAAATACCAAGTATCATTATCATAAAATAAATTGTTCAAACATCCCTTATCCAAATAATAAACACAGATTTACATGAAACTACTAGCTAAACGAAGTCCCATGCTCCTAGCATGTTGGTCATCTGTGTGAACTTTAAGGAATCTTATTTCGCCTAGTGCAATATACTCACGAACATAATGAAGTGCCTCTCTGGACTCCCGGTTCGTTAGCAAAATGAAGTGCGGCTGAATTATCGCAAATCATCCTAATAGGTTCATTTATTGTTGGTACTATACCAAGCCTTGAAATAAACTTCCTAATCCAAACAGCTTCCATCTCTGCTTCTTAAGCAGCTATGTAATTCAGCTTATGTAGCATGCATTTCAGTAGTACTTTACTTGGAGCTTTTCTAGTCTACTACGCTTCCGTTCAAAACGAATCGTATCCTGTTAGAGATTTCATATCATCTATATCGATCTTAAATCCAGCATCACAATAGCAATCAACTCGAAGTTCAGCTTCCAGATTTCCACCATAAACCAAGAACATATCTTTAGTATTTCTTAAATACTTAAGAATATTTTTCACAGCATTCCAGTAAAGTTCACCATGATTCTGTTGAAACTGGCTTGTTAAATTTTGTGCGAACGCAAAATCAGGTCTAGTGCATCTTACTGCATACATAATGGAACCCACAGCCGAAGCATAAGGTACATTTTGCATACGCTTCACCTCTTTAGGTGTTGAAGCACCTTGTGTTTTATTCAAGTTAAGTCTTTCTTGCATGGGGATATGACCATGCTTGGAATTATCCATTTTATATCTCTTTAAGATCTTATCCATGTAAGCATTTTAACCAAGTCTAATCAATCGCTTTGACCTATCTCTGTAGATTTTGATTCCAAGAATAAATGTTGCTTCCCCTAAATCCTTCATATCAAAACACCTTCCAAGATAATCTTTTACACTTTGTAAACTTGGAATGTGATTTCCCATGATGATTATGTCATCAACATATAAGATGAGGAATGTAACATTACTCCCACTAGCCTTTTGATATACACATGGCTCATCAAGATTTTGAGTAAATCCAAACCTTTTGATTTCCTCATCAAATCTTTTATTCTAGCTTCTTGATGCTTGCTTACGACCATAAATGGATCTTTGAAGCTTGCATACTTTTCTGGGATGATTAGGATCAACAAAACCCTCAGGTTGTACCATATAAATGTCTTCATCAAGATAACCATTTAAGAAGGCAGTTTTTACATCCATTTGCCATATCTCATAATCATAGTACGCCGCTATAGATATGAGAATCCTAATAGCTCTAATGTCAGCGACGGGTGAGAACTTTTCTTCATAATCAACCCCGTAGAGTTGAGTATAACCCTTTGCTACAAGACAAGCTTTATAGATGTGTATAATATCATCCATGTCGGTCTTTTTCTTAAAAATCCACTTACTCCCAACAGTCTTATAGCCAAGAGGAAGATCGACCAAGACCCATACCATATTGTCTATCACGGATTGTATTTCCGCATTCATAGCATTGATCCACTTATTAGATTCAGAATCTAACATTATGGCTTTATAGCTAGTGGGTTCATTAAGATCCCCTATACTATGCTCCTCCACTTCTATATTTAGACATAAACGATCTCGAGCTCGACGTGTCCTTTCAGACCTACAAATCGGAATCTCTTCCTCTTGAGGTGGTTCAAAACCTTCAACCTCCATAGGAATTTCGCTAGTGATTTTAGAAGGCGATGTATCTTCATCTTGAATTTCTTCAAGATCTATGGCCCTTCCACTGACTTCTTGAGTTATGATATTTTTCTCAAAGAACTCAGCATACCTCGCAACAACTATTTTGTTTTCAGGTGGGAAGTAAAAATAGTAACCCATTATTTCCTTTGGGTATCCTATGAAGATACACTTAATAGATCTTTGTTGGAGTTTTTCAAGCATATTCCGCTTCACAAGCGCCTCACATCCCCAGACCTTTAAGTAAGACATATTAGGAACTTTTCCATACCATAGTTCATATGGAGTCTTATCAACCATCTTGGTTGGAACCATATTAAGAATGCGTGTTGTAGACTCTAGAGCATAATCCCAAAAGGATAATGGCAAAGTAGTAAGATTCATCATAGATCAAACCATGTCTAACAAAGTATGATTTCTCCTTTCAGACACTCTATTGTGTTGTGGCGTGTATAGAGGAGTAAGTTGTTGGACAATTCCATAAGCTTTAAGATAATATTTAAACTCTTAGCTTATGTATTCGCCACCTCGATCTGATCGAAGAGCCTTAATTATCTTCCCGAGTTGATTTTCACTTCATTTTTAAACACTTTGAACATTTCAAAGACCTTATGTTTATGTTTAAGAAGATAAACATAACCATAACGACTATAATCATCCGTAAATGTAATGAAGTAGCTAGCACCTTGTCTTGACACATGTCTAAGTGGTCCATACACATCAGTATGTATTATTCTAAGAAGATCAGTCGCCCTTTCGAGACGATGTGGAAACGATTTCCTTGTCATCTTGCCCGATAAACAAGATACGCATTGATCAAATGACTCATCATATGTTGATTTTAAAAGCCTTTCTTGTTGCAACTTTTCAATACGTTTCTTACTTATATGAGCAAGACGACAGTGTAGATAAGTAGAGTCCAAATTATGTTTGGCTCTTTTAGTCCTAACATTATAAATAGAATTAACATTTAATACAAGATCATGCATATCAATTTCATAAATACCTTTACTGGGAATAGCATTAAAATAATGAACATTGTTCTTAGAAACTAAAATTCCAAAATCTGTAAAACACTAGACAAATCTATTTTCTACCAAATGGTGAACTGAAACAACACCTCTAGTTATAGAAGGTGCATAATGACTATTGTCTAAACAAATCACAAGGCCATTAGGTAAAACTAAGTCAAAACTTCCAATAGCTTCTACTTGTTTCAGCTTTCTTACTCCTCCAAGACCATATTTTGTGTTACAAATAAGAGTACCACAACTAGTGTCATACACCCAGGATTTAGTAGGAAAAGAAAATAATTCTATTATGAAGACATCTGAAGAACTGGCAGTGCCAACTTGCTTCTTCTTCTTAATCAACTCAGCAAGGTAAGCAGGACAATTCCTCTTACATTGACCCACCTCCTTGCAGTGGTGGCAGGTGTCATCCTTAGCTGGGTGCTCTTTAGCAGAAGGCTTAGGGTTTTTAGGCTTAGGGATATAAACTTGTTTATCCTTTCCCTTGCCATTAGCTTTACCCTTACCTTTAGCTTTAAGTGATTTCTTTTTGGCCTTCTGGATTTTACCACCTTTAATCATCATTACTTATGGTGTTTCAGCCTTTTTAGGTAAACCCTTTTCATACTCAATGAGCATAGCATGTAGTTCACCAATCGTCTTCCCCATGTTATGCATATTGTAATTTCTTATAAATCCCGCAAAATCTTTAGTAAGGCCATTTAAGATAAGACCCACTATAAGATCTTATGGTAGCATATAGCCAAGACATTCCAGTTGATCTACATATCCTTTCATCTGGATGACATATGCAGCAACTGATTTACCCTCCTCTTGTTTGCAAACATGGAAGGTTTGGATTAGGTCAAACCTCCCTACTCTAGCTTATTTTTCAAACATAGCTTTAAGCTCTTTTATCATGTCATATGGTGAAGAGTTTTCAAATTGTCTATGAAGCTCAGGAGTTATACTACCGAGTATAAAACAAGCAACCTCATTATATGAATCATAAATTGCATTCTATTGTGACAACACTTGTGCATCAGAATCAACAGCAGGAGCCAGGGGTAAAGGCTGATCAATGACAAACCTTTTCTTTTTAACTCTTAAGACTAACTTAAGTTGACGAAACCAGTCATTAAAATTATTTCCAGAAAGTTTTTCTCTTTTAAACATCTACCTGAAAGCCGAATGGTTTATGTTTTGAACAGGTAGTGCCATCTACAAAACATAGTTAAAGTTCAAGAATTAGTATTTTTGATAAAAACTTCTTAAAGAAAATTAACTACCCATGTTTAATAAACAATTAATTTTCTAAAGACTAGGATCCTACTTGACGTGCCACCACCACATCAGTTGATCTGCTTAGTGATGGTGTACTCAAAAGGTAATTGACCATCAATAATTGCCACCGGTGCAATTCCTAGAACCATATGGGACTTACTTTATTACAATAATATTCTAGTAAGCATGTTCATCCCATCTATGCCACGATCTAAGGTCTCACCTATAAACTGATTAAGTCGTCAAATCAAAAACTGTGATTATGTAACACTAACGTCTCACAAAAAAGTGTATAATCACCTTGGGATTACGATCTACATACGTCGCACGCATAGTAAAAAGCATCTACAAGTGTTTTTATGAATTGGATGGCAATAACTTATTTAAAAAAGGGTATTATATTTGTCGTGACAAATATGTACGAAGAAGCATGCATACATCTTTGTATCATAAATTTTAATAAAAACTTTACTTAATTTAGTTATTTATTACGGTATCACATATTTTCTATACATCTAATGTATAAATAATGTTACCTTTTTAAAATTGACAATTCAACGTGTTTCCAAATATAAAGATTAATGAATGGGAAAAAACGTATATACTGTAGTGGCATGCCATGATTCACGGTAACTCCAATCGAACGTACAAAGAAGCGGAGAAACAGGTCAGCGCGAAGCATATTAAAAACCTGAACTCTTTAGGAATGTTGACCACTCCGCCTTAAACTTCTCTTATAGTTTATTCTAGTGGATGAGTTGTACTTCCCATGAGTCCATAGCATCCAGTTTTAACCAATCAAATAAAACTTTAATTTGGAAAACACATTATGAACTATAAATAGTTCATAATAAATCTGATTTCATAATAATTAGTCATGTTTATATTTATTTTTTGAAAAAACCTTTTATTTTCTCACAAGTCAAACCTAAAATAAAACAATATAAACACAAAACTAATTCACATAATAATTATTCAAAAATATACACTTAACAATTAAGCCATGCAAATATCAAGATATGATCCTAATTATCTAATAATTAAAAACATGCACATATTCATATAAGGCTCCTTCGTCCTATAAACTCCGGCCACATCCATTGACATAATCGATTGCGTAAGCCTTATACAAATATACACCACATAGCACATAGATTAACTTTTAGGCCCCACTAAGACATTGCCAAGGTCTTTCCTAGCTTTTAAAGTCGTGGATCGAAACCACATAAATTTAATGTCTATGTTTTTAGTTCTTGATCATCATATTTGCATAAAAATCCTTTAACAATTAACAAGATTAATATCACATATCACTCCATGATAAATTGCATGTATTTATTACGGATGTCGAATTAACAATTAATTAAAACATAAAACTGATTAATTTACAATTAAACACATCAAGTTTTATCTATAAAATTGCATAAAACCTAGAATTCGTCTAATTAATTTTATAACCAATAAAGATTGAATCTTGATGCACAAAGATCGAATCTTGATGCATAAAGCGTCGGCTTAAAAAATTAATCAAGAACCCTAATTTTGTCTAATTTTATTTACTTGTAATTACTGTAGGATATTTAAAATCATAACACAATGGAAGATAGATGGATTAGCCAAATTCTAGAGAGAGAAAGTAAGAGAGAAAAGCTTTCTAGTGAGAGAAAGTGAACTTGTATAAAAATGACTAACCACCTCTTCCATGGCATGGAAGAGGCTTATATATGTCTTACAAAATCAGCCCTTAGGCTATGGTATGGGCTTACACTTTGGGCTTTATAGCCCGGCCTAATACCGAACATTATATATTAAACGTTAAACTACGAGCTATAATAAATGATACAATACACGGGGTGACCGAGTCTTTTTCTAATATCTAACAATCTCCCCCTAAGGGAGGTCACCCTGGAAAATATTAACTTAAGCATAGCAATCTTCTGATTGATCTGGTGTTTAGCTCGTAGTCTTTGATTCTTCAAGTGATATCTTATACTTTGAAGTAGTGATCTTTATCTTGTGGCTTATGATTGAACTTAATATGTGATCTTGTGCTTCTTTGAGATCATTAGCCAAATCGAATCTCTGATCATCAACTTGTGGACTTTCGTTGTCTTGTGTTAGTGAGAACTGGACCGGCATGCTCATACTTTTCTTGATGGTGAAAGCTTGATTATTCATCGTTCTTGAAGTTCCTTTAACTTTAATACTTGATCACTTCGAGAGGACTTAGATATCAGAGTTGCGGAAGCTTTGAAACATACACTTGAGCTTTCATGAGATCTTTAGACGTATCGATCGAGTATGAGCATGCGGTTATTAAATGGACTCCACTGGAATGAGGTATCTCCATCTCCGTCTTTACTTGAACTTGTAATAAAACAATTAGCAATAAAACTTGTGGATAAATATGGCTTTGTCATTCGCCCGAGTTTGGCTGGATTAACCTTCAGATCCTGTGAGGACCGACCTGTGATTAGGTAGATTCAATCTTAAGAAGAATCTCCTTGACAGGATTTCCAGTATAAGTGTCGGATCTTCCAATGTATGAACATCAGAATCACCTAACTTTCTTGTTCTCTTTATCGAAACCTCTCAAAGCAAACAGAACGATAAGAGTGAATCAGTTAGTTACTATCTTACCGATTAAAGAAGAAAATTGATTTGAAAATCAATCGACATGTCACTTAAGAAAGTAATTTTGTGACACATCGAAAGTGTCAAGCTTTTATCAAAATTCATCAATCGTCAATTCATAATCTGGACCGATTCGATATCTAGTGTCACAATTTTGACCCATTAAGGATCTCACAAGTCACCTACCATGAGCTTGTTTGATGTTAGCTCAAGCAGGATTTCCATCTTCATTGTAAACACATAAGTGTCACTCGGATGTTGTGGCAAAACTACAAGGATAATGTGTAGAACTCTTATGATAACCCTTGTTTTCACATTATGTGAAGAACAAGTAATATGGAATAGTGTCCTAATGAGATTAATTGATGATCTCTTGGCTCTAGACTTAATTGTGTGTTTTTGTTTTTGTGATCGGAGGCTAGAGCGGACTGCCACCTTTTCAATATCAACTATCTCGGAGTGAGAAAGTCAATAGATAACTTGTTTTAGTCTCCGTGAGAAATGAAACAGAAATCTTTTGAGAGATTCTAAGTGGCTAAAGAGGGTTGTGCATTGCATCATTAGGTCCATGTTGCTTTCTTCAATGTCAGGCAATCATCTTTGTGATTCTGACAGCAGATGTATTGACCCGGTTTCTGCCTAAGTGTATGGAGGGCTTCTTTCTTTACACCCTTTATCCTTACATTTCCTTTTCATTCTTCAACCCCTTTAGTGCTTACCGAGACTTCATGACTAGTACCTTGTTAGGTTTATTCCAGTACTAGCTCCATCTCAGTCGGCACTATTCCCTTATTCTCACTTTTACTCCTTTTTTATGTCATACCTAAGGACTTCTACACTAATTAATAGATTGTCCCTGGGTAGATCCCTCCGGTTCTGGCTGGATCATGGAACTAGTACCTAACCTTACCAACCTTATAACTCTGATAAAGTAAATACATGGTCGGTCTTTCTGGTATAGTTCACCTTGCCATAAAACCACTTGAAAAACTCAATCAGGTACTTGTGATATAAATATCAAAACCTTTAGTACCTTGATTGTTTTTGAATTATCAGAAATGCTCCCCCTCAACATGTGCATCGATAAACAAAAATGGGTAGCACAAGGAGGATGGAGTATATATATGAGTCTACAAAATCACATTTTTTATCAGTTTTCATATTAAATCACATTTTCTCCCCCTATAAAAAATGTCAACCCCGTTGATATTTTGGATACCAATGGATTCGAATATGTTGGAAAAAACTAGGAGAAAAATGTGATGATTAATCACAAGCTGGGTGAGGAACATATTAATGCTCCCTCTTAATCTTTGAGGGATTCTGTTAGTGTCAGGTATGAGAGGTTTGAAATATTTTGAATTTAATGAAAAATTCATACACAGACACATAACACTAAGTACAATACTACTTTATAATGTACAAGATACAATATATATATACACATTATATTAACCTTAGAAATGGAATGAAGAGATCATTTTATTCTTTGAAGAAGTCTGTAGTCAATATCACGAACCCGTCCACCAACAAAGCATTTCAAGTTCTGGTAGACCCTTCTCGTCTTGAGTCTTCATTCAATGGCATGTATGAATTCCTTACTCCTTTCCACATCCTTATCAGTACAAAACCTCGTGTTTATTCCCGGATTAAGCCGATTAACCGTGTACTCCTTAACTCTGTAATCCAGTGCTTCCATGATATTTGTCAGCATACCATCACTAAATTTATAGATCTCATTGAACCTCATGGTCTTCCGTTCATTATTACTAACAGGGAACACAACTATACAAGGCGAATCAATGATTGTATAGTCATGCTTGTACTCGTAGCCTTTTGCATCCTACCCAGGTTTAGTGAGATTCAGCTGTTTTTGGTAGCTCTTAATACCGAGTTAGAAGTCTTCAACCCGCTGTCGAATCACTAAGTTGCGTGTCCACAGATTAACAGCAGTAGAAAGCATATGTCTGTCTGAACCAGAAAGATGGTTAAAATGACCTTGTAGGAGCAGCAGATTCAAGTCTTCAAAGTCATTGGGATACATGTTTTTGAAGTCCTTTTCTGCAATCTTGTATTCTTGATAATCAGCTCTGTGTAGTGTGATCTCTTTCAAGTAGTCGTACCCGTAGCGAGAGTAGGCTTTTATGCTAACAACACTGCGTATACGCATATGAGTTTTGACTACCTTGCGGCTTGATTCAACTATGTGTCGATCAATGTAGAACTTCTGACGATTAAACCACCAATGAGATATACCATAATAGGCACTGATGTCATAGGTGCAGACTTTATTGATCCATATATCCTCAGGTACAAGTAGTTCAAGTCCAAAGTCAAGATAATGAGCAGCTTTCATCTTGGAAATTGACAGTGCTAGTCTACTTCCCTTACTGCCATAACGCAAATAGTCCAAGTCTTTATTGAAAAAGAATTGAGTTTGAATAGTGACATGACCAGGTGGACCACTGAGAGGCAGAGGCTTGCTAATATCAATCCTGACTTGTTTACCTTCTGGATTAGTCCAGTCAATTTGATCTGTAAGCATCTTGTGACACTCTTCCATCTAAAACTAAAGATGAACGACGTCTGGGTAGAAAGGTTTAACCACTTCATAGGCTTGACCTTTCAAATTTGCTTGAGTTAGCTCGGTCTTTCCCATCTTTTGGCAATACCATTTCATAAACATCTGCATATCCCTAGTCTTTTCAAGTAAAGAGTTCTCTGCCGGAGCTTGATACGTGGTAGCTAAAGCATTGGCCCAGTTGTTCTCGGCATTAGGAACATGGGATGTAGGAATGACCCAGGCAGGTTCTGGAGTAGCTGGTCTTTCATCATCTGGAATGGGCTTCAACCATTCTGTCCTCTGCTTGGTTTTAGGAAGATGGACAGAGTCATTGTCCTCTGAATCAGATAAATTGGCCGTCTCTGGCATTAGTATGTCTTTTACTAGTTGCTTAGCAAGAGGACCAGAATGTTGCTTGGAGGAGCTTGTAGGAGCATCTCTAGTGTCAGTTGACTTCCAGGCAGATGACTGTGAAGCTGGAGGCTGTGAGGAGCCTGAAGCGCCAGAGTCATGTCTTCTCTTCTTACTTGGATCAGAATCTGGTGGAGGAGGATGAGGAGGGCCTTGATCATCACATTGTCGCTTACGAGACTTATCTATTTCAGCGAGCAACTCATCCCTCTGTGCACGTTTCATAGATGCCTCAAGAGCTTCATAGAGCGCGATATGTTCCGGAAGTGATTTGTAGGATCCAGTTTCAAACATCCTTTGATGAAGCATTTCTTTCATATCTTCTTCGGACAAGTCTCTGAAGCGGTCTCAAAGAGGAGCGTGTAGAGCTATTTGAACTGCCTCTTTGACATTTTCACGGACAGCTTCATTAATCTTATGAGGCAAATCCCTAAGCTCTAAAGTGTAGACCCTAGATCCAAGATTTCGAGTGGTGTTATCGAGATTCTTATTAGTCTGCTCTAAATCCGAGAGTATCTTCTCAAGATCAGCGACACGTGCAGCTAACTCAGATTCGGTTGTGCTTTATTGTTGTGGAGGAGGTGGAAGGGGTGTTGTTGTTGTCGTAGTTGTTGTTGTAAAGATTGGTGCTTGTGTGGTAGATGATGTAGGTTTAGGGGTGAGAGATCAATTACTAGTGTGTGGAGTGGAGGAACTGAGGAAGATGCTTGATAGATCGGAACAGTGACCATGGAGACCACTTTTGTTTCCACATTGAGTTTTCCCGGGTCATCTTCAGTGGATTTATCATTGATGAATTGATCTCCGATAGCATATGCATCCTCCAGATTCTTCATTGAAGAGAGTCCCAGTTAAGCTCAGTGGATCCTCTAGGATGACATGTTCATTAGGAACTTCAAACTTTCTTGAACCTTCACGGCTTATTTCAGGGTCTGTTCCAGCCTGGTCTTCATCCATGTGTGCGTGCTCTGGTAGAAGTTGAGACTCATGAGTTTCACCAGGTTCTGATCCAGCCTGGTCTTCATCAAGTTCCACAGTCTTTTCCTCGACGTTTTCCTGTTTCTCCACATCTTCTCCTAATTCTTCAGTAAATTACAGTACCTCCGTATCACCTCCACTGCTTGTCTTGTCTGATCTAACACTTGTTTCAGCATCTGCTAAAGACGGAGGGTCACGAACAATATTGGCAGACGTGTCATCCAGTGTTTGTACAGAGGGTCCAGTAGATGCCTCCTCAGTAGTTGGAGTCCGCCTTTGAAGTATGAATTGGTCTGTGGTGCTTCTCCTCTTAGGTGTGTATAGGGCTAGCAGAGATTGGGCAGCTTGTTCATCAGTGACTATGGCTTTACCCTTTCCTTCTACTATATGGAGTGGTCGGATGGCCTCTGCAATAGGTTCTCATATGGCCACACCACCAACAGGTGCTTGACTTTGTGCCTGAAATGATTCCAGACTCATCTGAATAGCACGTTCCATATTAAAATCTTCACCTTCACCTTGATGCTCAGGTTCAGGTTCAGGTTCAGAGTGAGCTGGTTCTTCATCAGGTTTATCAACCAGCTGAAAAGTACTCTTCATAGTACGAACTTTTGCAACTTTACCCTTGCCGGCTTTTTGTAGTGGCGTAGCCTTTGTTGACTTATCTTTGGCAGGCTTCGGCTTGGGTGGCTTAGCAGTAGAAGCCTTAGAAGGTTTTTCTTTGGTTACCTTCGGCTTTAGTGCAGGTGTTGGTTTGGTTGACTTCTCGATAGCTGGCTTTGGCTTGGTTTGCTTGGTACTTGCAGATTTCTTCTTTCCTTCCTTTTCTGCTGCAACTTTCCGATCATGCTTTGCGACCATTTCCAGATAAGCATTGTAATATGGTGCATTCCTGATATTGTTCGAGATCAGCTCATTAAGAATTGGCATTCCAAAGACTTTATCGTCTTTGCCTTTTGGAATGAATTTGAGATTGCCAAGTCTGAGATCTTCTTCAGCAAGATGAAACGGAGATGTTGATCTTTGAGGGATGTTGTGAATTCTTCCCAAATGACAGATGATCAGCTTAGTCAATCGACAATAGGGAATAACATGAGGCTTGTCTTTCCTGCCCTTCTTTGTCGGACTGCCCAGATTGGCCTTATCAGTAAGAAAGGTCTGCATAGCTTGCACAAACTCTTCCTACAAAAGTTCAGCATAGTCAACATTAGTACTTGTAATAATTCCCCAAAGCATCTGAAGAACTGGATATCTGGGCCTATCATGCCCGGAAGTCTTGCCCGTGAGACATTGGTTGATCATAGACAATATTGCTCTCCAAGGCTGATACAGGTGATTCACCGCCATACTTGACACAAAGTGAATCGCCTCCAGATAACCCAGTTCATTCACGAAGTCCATAATTGCATCGCCCAAAGAAGGTGATACAAATGGGTAAGTTTGATCAATGGGGGTTATCTCTAACGCTTCCCTCAGAAGATTTGCATCCAGTGTGAACCAGTTTTCATCTAGCTAAAATCGATATGTCCCATATTTTTCCACATAAGTAAGCGTGTTCTAAAATTGTTAAATGTAGATGGCTGGAACCGAGGCAGAAGCAGTGAATGCCCTGAAGAAGTTTGTGTTTTGTAGAATATCCACAGAGATTTGAAAAATTGGATTCTTTTGCTTCTTTTGAAGATCCAGAACATAGTTGCTCTTTCCAATGGACATCCATGCAGCAAATAGAAGAATCTGATCATCGGATCTTGTGGGAGCAGGAGCGGGAATGTTCTCATCAGCCATTCTGTCTACATAAGGATATCAACATAGACAGGCAGACATGACATATATCTTGATGTTAGATGAGAACATTGACATGCTTCGATTGATTACGGAGAGATTAAGTCAACGTTAGTCAAGGATATCCGATAAACACATACAAGTTAACAAGTCCCGAATGGGTGTTAACGAGGTAATTGTCCTTTTGGATTAGGCCATGAGAGGGTATTGGGACTAATGGCCAAAACTTTGAGATTCTGGCCCAAACCGCTACCCACTTGGCACCAAACCGCTGTGAGGAACGATAATCAAACCGCTGTAAAGAAGAATGATCAAACCGCTAGGTAGCGGAATGATCAAACCGCCACTACCAAACAGCTACGGATTATATATATTTTAATCAAACCGCTATGACCAAACAGCTATGAATATTTAATTCATTTTAATCAAACCGCTATGTTCAAACAGCTACGAATATTTAATTCATTTTAATCAAACCACTATGTTCAAACAACTATGAATATTTAATTCATTTTAATCAAACCGCTATGTTCAAACAGCTACGAATATTTAATTCATTTTAATCAAACCGCTATATTTAAACAGCTACGAATATTTAATTCATTTTAATCAAACCGCTACCAGTTACGAAAAATTCCGCTATCAGGCGAAAATCAAAGCAAACCGCATATCAGCCACCATAAAGCCAACTCGTCTATCCAAAAGGCATTAATTAAAGCAAATCGCAATCAAGACGTCTTAGTGCAAACCAGCATAGAAAAAAATATATAAAAAGGCCAACCTAAACAAGTAAACTAACCCTCTATGCGTAGAAAACACAAAGCATACGCTCAATTTGTTCTTGCAACTTTTTCATTCAAAAGCAGTCCAATGTAAATCAAACCGCTACCAGTTACGAAAAATTCAAAATAGCGGTTTGGATTATTTTAATAATAAAAATAATCTTCATCAAACCGCTACCTCGTAGCGATTTGCCTGCTTAAAATGAAATATTCAATTATATTTAAACCGCTATCAGGCATAATTAAAACAAACCGCTAGCAAGCAACTTCAAACCAAACCGCTATCAAGCATCTACAAACCAAACCGCTATCAAGAATATTAAAGCAAACCGCTACCAGAAACATAAACGCGAATGCATTCTAGTATCATTTCAAGCACTACAGGACGAGCATTAGTGGGTTCCAATACATTCCTAAGCATATTCATGGCATCACAAACACTTCAAAACAACAAACAACGACAGTTGACTTTCAAAAGTCAACATTCACACGAAAAACATCATATTTGGCCGTTAAGAGATTTGAGATCAATCTTGAACATCAAAATAGTATCATCTATTCCAGAGACGGCTGATGGGGTGTGCAACAAGTGCGTTGGCACAGGGCCCATCAATGTATGGGGCCTCCAATTTCAATAAATAAGCTATACATACATGATACACATACATACGGTCATATGTTAAAAACTTAAAATGTTAATAAGGAGAAATAAAGAAGTCCAACTAACTACTGAGTGAGTAAGAGGTCCATTTAATGTTTTGATTATACAACCAATGCATTGAAAAGCATTCTAAATTTGTCCTTTTTTGTTTGAGATGTAATTGATTAAATAATCTTAGACATTTATTTAAGGTGTTATACTTCTTTTGTTATTCAAATATGACCCTTTTTTGTAATTTTAATAGTTTAGGTTTGTTTAACCTTGTAGCCTAGAATTGTTTATGTATAGATTTTGTCAGAATTGATGTTCTTTAAACAGAAAATGCCAAAGTTCAAGACACAATCAATACATCTCAACTGAAATTCATTACTCTGCATGTAAGAGATGGAATGCACTTAACCCCCTAACTTGAATGTTTTTTGTCTATGTCCATAACAACATTTGAAATATAAATGAAACTTTTGCGGGTATGTAAATCTTTGAGTGATTAAGGGCCTAATTTATAGTATGGTACAGGGCCACCTAAAACAATGAGACGGCCCTGATCTATTCCTACACAACATTTCCCATAACTAAACACATCATTCCAAACACTCTCATTGGTTTTCGATAAGGACATACACTTAAATCAATCTAGGCTTATAAAGTGTTAGAGAGACCATGATCAAGTAGTGTTATACTAATTTTAAGTCCTAGCCACATGTATCCCACCCACCAATTCACAATTTCAACCAACACACAAGATTTAGAATGAAACCTAGGACGAAATTAGACATAGAAGCCATTTAAGTGTGTTTTGGATCGTTTACTTTCACCTAAAGCATCATTTAATGGTGATGAATGAAGTTTTCGAGTTACCTTAGCAAGAAATCCAATAGAAATCGAAAAACAATAAGCTTGTTCTAGGTGGCGGTTTACGTGTGAGAAAGTGTGTGTTTTTGCGTTTGACTGAATTTGAACAGGTTTGACCAAAACGTCAAACCGCTAACTATTTAAACTAAAGGTTTGAAGGTTTGGCGGTTTTGGTCCCTCAGATTTCTAACACTCTTATTTTTCGGTTTTAAGTATTTTAAGGGTTAAGATTAGATACAAAATTTACACAAATGGACCCTATGGTTTAATAAAGTAAAGAAACATTTAGCACATTGCACTTAAGTCTCTAAACTTTATAACAAGAGATAAAGATGACCCTTTGAGTTAAACTACATTAACTCCTCCTCAAATTATAACCACTGTCAAATGCAGAAACCTTTTCCATTAATTGAAATCACTCTAGACACCCGTTTGATGCCATAAACTTGAAATCACTCTCCTCCTCAAACAATGACCCATTTTCTATTTAAAGAGTTGTAGTCGTTGTTTGAGTTGAAAAGTTTATTTTGAAAAACCTGAACTGATGAATTTCCAACAACACTTTACCACCGTGATTAAAACAAATAATTTTTGAAGAATCAATTAAGAAGAAAATTATTTGGTTATGAAAGGAAGACTTCTCTTCCAAAAGAGGAAAAACGCACTGAAACGTACATTAATCCTTGGATGCACGGATACTAAGTAATCCATGCCCGGGAAAAATTAATTACCTGTTGTTAGGAACAGCTGTCTTTTTGGCGACATGCATTCCTCAGATTGAAAAGCGGGTTGCAGTCTGAAATAACTGCAGGCCATTAAGACATGTTTTAAAACAGTTTAAACTTCCGCTCGAACTTCATTTAAAGGCCCGTGTCATTATTGAATGACATTTCTAGGTCCGTAAATGTTATCGATTTACATAAGACATGCCTTGAGAAATATTTTTGGTATTTTCTAATTTTTTGATTTTTAATGTTTTTAGGTTTTATATTTTTGTATTTTATTTTTGTGTTTAATTATATATAAATATACATTGGATATAGGAAGACCATCTTTTACTCCTCTTCTCCTTCCTGAAGACGTTTAAGGGTTTCCGGAGACATATTCTTCATACCAAGACGCGGGAGTAGAAATTCGAACCGCTCTCTTGGCAAAGCCTTGGTGAATATGTCTGCAAGCTGATAATCCGTCGTCACAAAGTACAATTCAACCACGCCCTTCTCAACCTGCTCTCGAATAAAATGGTGTCGTATGTCAATGTGCCTGGACCGGGAGTGTTGGACATTATTGTAGCATAGAGCAATGGCACTGCGATTATCACAATATAGGGGAATCTTATAGAAGGCAAAGTCGTAGTCTATAAGCTGTGACCTCATCTAAAGTATCTGAGCACAGCATCCAGACATGGAAATGTATTCAGCCTATGTGGTTGAAATCGCAGTGCTCTTCTGTTTCTTTGATGACCAGCTGACTAATTTATCTCCAAGGAACTGAGCACTTCCTGACATACTTCTCCATGTGTCTTGACAACCTGCATGGTCCGCATCTGCATAGGCCGTTAGTGCCATAATGGTATCCTTCGGATACCAGAGACCCCAGTTGATGGTGCCTCGAAGGTACCAAAAGACACCTTTAGTTTCCTCAAGGTGCTTCTTGGTAGGCTTAGCTTGATATCTAGCACACATGCATACCGCGAAAACTAGGTCGGGTCGACTGGTAGTAAGGTACATTAGGTAGCCGATCATACCACGATATCGAGTCTGGTCAACCGGAATCCCTAAGGGGTCCTCATCCAGTTTTAATCGATCCACCATGGGTGTATCTACAGGGTCAGACGTATCCATTCCATATTTTATTAAAATTTCTTGAGCATATTTAGATTGGTTAATGAAGATGCCTCCGGGACTTTGAGAAACTTGTAATCCTAAGAAAAACGACATTTGTCCTATAATTGACATCTGAAATTTGGAGCTCATCTCTTTGGAAAATATGTCACATGCTTTAGGGTCGGTCGAGGCAAATATGATATCATCAACATAAATTTGAACAAGAAGAATATGTTTTCCTATTTTCCGAGTGAATAATGTCGGGTCAACTGCACCTTGGAAAATTTGTAGTCTAGAAGAAACCGTGACAAGGTGTCATACCATACCCGAGGAGCCTACTTTAACTCATAAAGAGCCTTCTTCAGACGATAAACATGTGTCAGATGATCTAGATCAATGAAACCCTCTGGTTGACTAACATAGACTTCTTCCTTTAATTCGCCATTAAGGAATGCTGTTTTGACATCCATTTGATAAATAGTAATGTTTTTACTGGCAGCATTGGCGATGAAGATTCTTATAGCCTCGACGCATGCAACCGGTGCAAAGGATTCCTCAAAATTAATTCCCTCCTCTTGTCGATATCCCTTTGCCACCAACCTTGCCTTGTTTTTTAGGACATCACCGTACTCATCAAGCTTAACCTTGTAAATCCACTTGAGAGCTATAATCATGACACAGTCTGGTTGAGGTACTAATTACCATACTTGAAGTTGATCAAATTCGTGAATCTCATCTTACATGGCTTGAAACCAGCAATCTTCAATGATGGTAGATTTGAAGTTCTTTGGTTCGACTTTTGACAGTACAGAGTTGTACAAGCACCACAAGGCATCGGTTGCCAGTTGTTTTCTGGTGGATACCAGTCGAGAGGGATTGCCAATGATATTATCAAGCGGGTGATCTTTGCTCCATTTCCTGAGATGATGAAGTGTTTGAGTGACATAAGGAGAGTCTGTTGAACTAAGATCCCCGGATGATAATGTTGCAGAACTAGGTTCTGGAGCAAACACGTTTATGAAGGGATCATTGTCAGCAGGAGCAAAAGGATTGTCTTCCATGATAGTAGATTCAGTTGCAACGCCTTGATGTAAACTTGGAGATTGTAATGCCAAAGATGAAGGTAAATGACTTGGAGAAGGTGCATCTTGATCAATGGTAGTAGATGACGGTGTACCGGATGAATGGACTGGAACTGAAACTGCTAGAGCAGGAGAGACCAGTCTTTTAACATGAGGAGGTTCTAGGTATTCATCGAACATTAGTTGGAATAAAATCTCTAGTTCTTTATTTGTAGGGGGTACATAAGGTGCTGCAGGAACCAGATTAGGTACGAGCCCTGAACTTATCTGTCCAGGCATTAAAAACATGGGTGTGGGTCCTGTACTGAGTTGTACAGGAGCCATTGGCTCAGATAGCTCATCAAATTGAACGTGAATTGTTTCCATGATTTTTCGGGTTCTTTTGTTGTAGATTCTATAACCTTTCCTGCTTGGTGCATAACCAACGAAAATTCCAATATCAGCTATTGGTTGTAATTTTCCAAGATCCTCGCTATCATTTGTAGGGTAACAAACAGCACCAAAGACTCGAAAAAAGGTAAGATCAGGATTCTTATCATGCACTAGCTCATATGGGGTTTTGTTATGACGAGTGTGAATGAGAGATCGGTTTTGGATGTAACAAGCAGTAGCAACAGCTTCTGCCCATAGAAACATTAGGGCCTTGGAAAATATCAGCATTGTCCTAGCAGCCTCAACAAGAGTATGATTCCGTCTTTCGACAACACCGTTTTGCTGTGGAGTCCTTGGAACTGATTTTTAGTGAAAAATGCCGACACTTTCATAATATTGAGTCAAGACCTGATTGACAAATTTTGTGCCATTGTCGGTACGGATGTATTTGACAGTTTTGTTGAGACCGACTTGTATTTGTTTCAAAAATTTGATGACGAACTCTGGGGTTTCATCTTTCGATCTCAAAAACTTTACCCAAGTAAACCTGGAATAATCATCAACGATGACTAAGATGTATTTCTTCCCATTAATTGTTTGCACTCGCATCGGTCCACATAAATCCATATGAAGAGTATTAAGAACATCCAAGTTGGTGTTTTTAGTTTTGGGTTTGTGGGTATGCTTTTTGCTCTTTCCTAGTTGACACGCGGAGCAGAGATGATCATTTTCAAACTTCAATCTAGGTAAGTCTCGTACTAAGTCCTTTCTTGCAAGGTCATTGATTGTACCAAAGTTCAAGTGGTTTAAACGACGATGCCATAACCATGATTTGTTCTTAGAGGCTTTGGACAATAAGCAGATTGGGGAGGACTTCATCATGTCTTCAACCGAGATAGTGTACACATTAGAACCACGAGAACCTTTAAATAACTCCACACCATCTGTATCTCGAACATAATAAGAATGCTTTCTGAATGCAACTTCCAGATCAGAATCACAAAATTGTCGGACAAAAAACAGATTGTGCCCCAGTCCTTCCACATAGTATACCCTAGAGATCACACTGTCAGCAATCACATAATCTTTATAACCCATGATAGCACCAAAGTGGTCATTCCCAAATCTAACTGTCCCGGTAAACTTTTTCATGAAATTCCTGAGCCGTGAGCGATTTCCCATCATATGTTTTGAGCAGCCTGAGTCCAAATACCAAAGGACGATTTGTACGACCTGCAATTGAAAACAGACGAAGACGGAGAGTTTGGAAAGTTAGATCCCTAATTTTGGTTAGGTTCCTGTTGGTTAGCAAGAGCAATGGCCTGATTCTCAGGTGAAGTGGGAAGGCTAACTGGAACTGCCTGGTACTGTTGGTTTCTACGTTGGTATCTAGTTAGTAATTTCTGAGATGTGTGACTTACTTTCTTAGTTATCACAAATTTACTAGTACTAACGTTTTTAGTCTGCTTTACAGGCACTACTTTGGGTTTAGTGAACCTAGTTAAAGGGCACTGTTCTCCTAAAGTGAATGTTCTTCTTGTGGGCCTCCATTGATAACCAACATTGGTAAGCACTTTTCCTATTGCTTTCCATACTTGCTTAACTTTCTTAGGTTTCCAAACTTGCTTAACATTGCGCACAACATTTTTAACAAAGGGGGATGCATTCACAGAGTGCAAATAATCAACCACACACATATCATGATTTGCATAAATTAAGCATTTGTTACATGTTTGGCAAACAGAATGAGAATTCGAATTAATTACAGTACGCTTAGAGCTAATACTAGAATCAACACGATTCATGGTTTTCAAACTAGACTTATTGGTCCTAGTGTGTTCTTCTACTTTCTTCTTGTTGACACTTTTAGCCGGCGAGATCCTATTTTTCTTGGTATTGTTTTAGGCTGTGATCCGCTAACATTAGTGCAACTGTTTACTCCTGTGGGAGGAAGCACATGGACACTAGTCTTCTGAATGTTTTGTTTCTCTATATGTTTGTGTGTGTTATTATTTGACGTTTCACATTGGTCCTCAAAAGTAACTCGCTTTTTCTTATTTAAATGGGTATAAGCATGCTTTTTATCTTGTTGATTGAAGTCTTTAGGACAAGTGCCAATCGCATATTCTAATAGTTCCTGAGAGTGTTTAGTATAAAGGCAAGCAGATGCAAGTGATCTATCTAATGGTCTTTCAACCTTAGCTTCCTCTACTATCTCGCGAACAGTTTCTACACTTTCTTTAAGGTGTTTGAGATAATCTAGATGAGCTTACCTGTTGTTCCTAAGGCGAGGGGAAGTGGGTAAACATCTATAGCATACCTACCCAGTGCAAGAACTCTTGGTTTTACAGAATCTATAGTGATGCATTTCAGATTTTCATGTATTTGGGCTTTCAGATTCTGATTTTTTGTTAACAATGCAGTTGTCTGTTCTATATGCTCAGCATGCATGATCTTAATAGAATCATACAATTCCTTGTAATGCTGCTTAATTTTTTTCATTTTTTGCCCTAAAAAGCTCATTTTGTTCTTGAAGGGTGGTGACTTTTTCAGTTAATTGAATGATCTGAAAATCTAAGGCCCTTAAATCAAGAGTACGATCGGCTTCACTACGGGTATCTTTTAATTGAGAGATTTGCATTCTTAATTTTTTGATGGCGTTGTCCTTTCCTTGAATGTAAGCTTTCATTTTTCTGATTACAAAGACTGAGTCAAAATCAGGAACATCTCGAGCGGGTAGAGATGTGTTGTTTCCAAAACTTTCTTTAAGGTTTTGATACTTTAACTATAAATTTAAGTGATTTACCTCAAGATTGGAAAAACATTTTACTAATTCAGTATGATCCTCTTTTTGAACCGTATCACGTAATTTAGAAAGTTCTGCTTCAAGTTTCAGACAACGTACTTGAATAACAGTGTGGGCCTCATTCATTTCAGTAAATCTAGATATATTAAGCTCAGAATTTGTTGCAATATAAAACATATGTTTGGACAAGCAATCAGCAATCAAATTATCATTATAAATTTGAAGATTTTTCCGCTCAATCTCATCATGCTTCCTATTTACAACATTTTGGTCAACCTCAGCTTCCAACTCATCAAAAATTTCTTTCATTTCTTTAATTTCTTTAGTTAGAGCCTTCTGGATGCCCTCAAAATGGTTATTAAGTGTTTTGAAAAATGGAATAACTTCGGTGAGATAGCATTCCTTGGTTTGTTCAAAACCCATTTCCCCTTCAGTAAGCCCCATTGGTGTAATTCTCTTTTTACAGGTTTTTTCAAATTCCGAAAAAAGTTGTATAAGTGCAAAAATGTTAATTTTCACTTGACTTTTTGTTGGAAGCACCCTAGGGACAAGCGTTACGGGTGTATTTGGAGGATACATCGTCAACGCTTTGATTGGTCTAGAAGCAGTGGTTTGCTCTTTGAGAGCTTCGGCTTTCATTTTGATGAGATCCTTGGACCAAAATATCTGCTCGGGGGTCAATTGTTTTTGTGGTGTGAAAGTCGCTAAATAATTCTCTTTCGAGTAATCATGTGGTGCAATCTTAACTTTCTTTTTCACACACTTTGGGTCTTTCATTTTGTCATTCATTTTCTTCCTAGTAATTTCAGCTATCTCTAGGGTATCCTCTGAGTTGTGCACTATGGCCGGGACATGATTGGTTTTGATGATTTCATGCCCATTATATAGAGCAGGTTGAACTTGCTTTACACGGGTGAGACATAAGGGGTTCTTGTAGCCAATAGCTACCTTATTCTGTTCATCATAATAGGGCTTTGGTTTACACAACATGTGAACTGTTTGAAGAGACTAGTCTTGTTTGTATAATTTATCCTCGACCTTTTCTTTTAAAGCTTTCATGTCCAAAAATTCTTCAAGGTATTTATTTTCTTTCTGTTTAAAATCCTATTTCAAAGACGTAACTTCTTCTACCATTGACTTGTTATGGTTAATGGTAGAGGAAAGTTGCAATTTTACAGAAAGAAGTTCCCTTTTCAAATTTTCTTCCTTACGATTACGATCAGCGATAACTATTCTTAATTGTTCATTAATCTTTTGTTATCTTTCTGTTAATTCAAACTTGGCCCGTCTTTCATACAGTTCAACTTGTTCCTTATATGTCGCAAGTTCAGCAGTCAATGAATTATCAAATACATTGTTCTGTGTGGTCACAGAGACACACTGGGCAGACGGTTCATATATGTCATTTAATATCATCATGTACGCATCATTTGGTACAGAAGATACATTACTTTGTACAACTGGCACTGCGTTGTCCTTTACATACTGATCATACGGAATCATATTACCATCACTCGTATATTCAGCATGTGAGTCAACAACGTAGTTAGGTTGTACATCGTCATGCATCTCGTGTACTTCATGATGTTCACAAACAGCATCCTGATAGTGATCATGATCGTGTACCTCAGATAGAATGTCTGAATCATAAGACGGACTAGCTTCATCATAAACAGGATCTGTAGATGATAAATTTTCCATGAACATAGTCTGTGCAGTAGGATCCTCATTAACATCAGAATCAAAAGCATCACAATCATCAGCTTGAAACACATTATCTACATTGAGTGTTAAATCCTGAACTGGTTGCTCATCTACATCCTCGTCAACCACATTGTCTTGTCCACCTGCAATAAACAGCAACTGCTCTTCATCTAATGCCACTCTATTCTCCTGAGCTTGCATCAGCAACATCTTGTCTTTAAAGTATTCGAAGTTCTGTGGTCGCTTGGGCTGAGTGCAGTTCCTTGTTATGTGGCCTATACCGTTGCAGTTGTAACACTTAATCTGCCTTGCTTGACCTGGATTAGCATTCCCAACTCTGTTCTGAGCTCCCCCATAACCAGCTGCACCTGCACCCCGTGCATTGTTCCCCTGACCTCTATTCTGTCGACCCTGAACATTCTGAACAACAACCCTGCCATCTTGAACTGTGGCTTGGTTTCTTGTATTTGATGAGGTTCTGAGTTGATTGTTTGTTTGAGGAATGTATGTTTTGTATGATTGGGTGAGTAGGGCAGGTGTGTTGGTTAAGTTCTCAATTAAGTTGTTAGTTGGATAGATTCCCGAATCAAGTTGAGTGTTGTCAGCAAAGTGTGGTAGAACATATGTGGATGGTGGAGTTGTAGATGATTGTGAAAAGTACTGCTGATGTGAAACATTAGACATCAAGGCAAGAGGATCAACAGCGTGTTGAGTAAATCGATCCAACATCATTTTTTTCTCATTGGCATGTGCCTCGTGTTGCTTCAGATAAGCATACAACTGATCATAATTGGAGTCCCTTAATCCTCTGTTCAGTTTCACTGCTGTTACAAATCTACCCCATTCAGGCAACATGTTGTTCACAAACTTTGAATTCAACAGCATTCTGGACATGGTCATCTTGATGTTCCGCATGTCATTGATGAGTTTGGCAAACCGGACATAGTAGTCGTGAATAGTTTCTCCTTTGTTCTGACGGAAGTGTTCAAAGTCATCATACAGTTGTGATTCCCTATCTTCTTTTGTTAATTCTGAACCTTCCAGGAGCATCTTCACATTATACCAAATGTCTTTTGCATCAGTGTAATGGTTGATAAGGGTGTAAATGTCTTTCGGTAACCCTTGAAGTAGGATATTCGTTGTCCGAATGTCAGCGTTATACCTATCCTTATCTTCAGGTGAAAGATCATAATAGACTCGAGGTCGTTCTGGACCTAGATGTAGGGCACCTTCATTCCCTTCAGCAAGTGTTTCCCAAAATGTTCCCATCTGAAAAGGTCCTTCATCAATAGACTTCAAGATGTTCACCCCATTCTCTTTACCCCGACAATACAGTCGAATACGTTATTGCCATGATGCAAAGTCAGTCCTATCAAGCATAGGTGGTCGGGTATCGGATCCGGCACATTGGATATCTTCCAAAAGATTAGCCATCTTAATTGATTGTGAAATGATTTAAGTTGATCGAACAATGATTAGTGATTGTATGTTAAAAGTGGTGATGTTTGTTAAAGTGTTTTGTTGTATGAGTTTATTACGTTTTACAAGTTTGAAATAGTCCAGATGTCAAACAGTAATCCAAACCGTTAGATTAGTTCTCAAACCGCTACTATCAAACCGTTACTGTCAAACCGCTAGGAAGAATAAACACCAAACTGCTACCAAGAAATGAAATTGGCAGAGGTTTGTTTCCTAAATCGCTATGAGAAATTGTCTTTAAAAGCCTGTAACAAATCGCTATATATAAACCGCTATGAATGGTAAACAGCTGTGAGATTAATATGCCAAACCGCTACTAGAATATATGGTAAACCGCTATGAAGAAGTAACACCAAACCGCTACCAAGAAAAGAAATTGGCAGAGGTTTGTTTCCCAAATCGCTATGAGAAAAAGTCTTTAAAAACTTGTAAACCGCTACGGATCAAACCACTATAATTACCAAACCGCTACTAGTAAACCGCTACACTAGAGGACAAACCGCTACTGACAAACCTCTGCCTAATAAGACAAATTGCTGTCAGAAACGACAAACCGCTAGCACAGTGTACGATCTGACAAACCGCCAGTACAATGTACTTTCCTGACAAACAACTAGAACAGTACACAAAACCGCCACGAACAACACAACACAGAATACCAAACCGCTGCGAAGAACTACAAACTTTTACACCTTAAAACACCTAAAAATCACCCTTTTGAACGTTTTGACTTGGTTTCTTATGCACAAATGAGTACTAGAAGGCTATAGCAACTACAAAAACATAAATTTTAACACAATAAGCGTGAAAATCAATGAAACTCAAGAACAAGAGCTAAAACCTCCTAAAACTCAACTTTTGATCCAAACCAAGCACTAAAACGCACACACAAACGATCTAATCATCCTATGTGCTCTGATACCAATTGTAGGATATTAAAAATCATAACACAATGGAAGATAGATGGATTAGCCAAGTTCTAGAGAGAGAAAGTGAGAGAGAAAAGCTTTCTAGTGAGAGAAAGTGAACTTGTATAAAAATAACTAACCACCTCTTCCATGGCATGGAAGAAGCTTATATATGTCTTACAAAATCAGCCCTTAGGCTATGGTGTGGGCTTACACGTTGGGCTTTATAGCCCGGCCCAATACCAAACATTATATATTAAATGTTAAACTACGAGCTATAATAAATGGTACAATACACGGGGTGACCGAGTCTTTTTCTAATATCTAACAATTACAAATTCTACACGTTGGCTCGTGATGCCACTGTTGGAATTTTAGATCTAATTTAACAATTAAACATATCACGAGTACGCAGCGGAAAGATCAAACACGTATAGAACTTATAATTAACAAAGGATATATGTACCTTTTAGCAAGAAATGTTAGACTGCTTTTAGCAATAAACGTTACACCGTCTTCAATATACGCGTGTGTATAATACCACGCGAAACCATCAAGGATCAAAAGTATAATCCCTCTAAGTTTACACACACAATACGTTCTTAGCAAACAACGTGTATGCTAATACTAATAGTGTTTAACCAAACGATCTCTTCTTCGTCTTTGAATCAATCAACACACGAAAAACCTTTACGTATGTGGTTTAAAACCACAAAATCGAAACCCTTGAGGATTGTAGAGTTCGATCGCACAAGTAAGAAAGAAAACCGAAACCCTTTTAAGGGTTGTGGGATCGGTCAAACAAAAGAGGAGAACAAGGAGAGATTTTAGGGTTTTTAGGTTTCAAGTTATGATTCACAAAAACACCCAAGACCTCCTTTTATAGCCCTTACAACTTGGTGAGCAAGCAAGCAATCCCACCTCCATAAGGAGTGGGTATTCGACCGGCCTAAAGAAAGAAAAGGAAAAAATCAAACTTTCCTTTTTCCCGGTTTTGCATATTAAACCTTTAACTATCGTTTGTTTAAACACTAGTTAATATATTACCTTAATATATTAAATACGTTGTTCTACATATTAACGTGTGCGTCCCCTTAGGCTCGAATAATTTCCGGACATATATAATTTATATTTGTTCATAATCCAACACTTATTCCTTTTTTTATGTTAATTGCTTGTATGCTTGTTTGCTGGTTCTTCGTCTTATGTTTATGTAGATTTCTTGCCTTTTTTTTTGCACTTTCTCTCGTTTTTTTTTTCTTGAGCAACACCCATATGCACACATACAGTGTCAGATGTTTCCTTGCAAGCAGTCTTTTTAGTTTTGGGTTTATCCTGTCGGTAGGAGTATGATCTGTCTATATTTTACCTACCTCATACTTTGGTTCGGCTGAATTAGATGTGTTGTTGTTGTTGTATGTACTGTATAAATTGCCTTTCTAAAATTAAGAAATACTATATTTTTATATGGAAGTGGAAACTTTCAGTAAATTGAGTGACATCTATTGATATCGACGTCATTTGGAAACTTTCAGTGAATTGATTTGGTTTACAAGCATCAAAAATCATCATTTGATATCGACATCTATTGGGCTTCCTTGGTCTATATGCGAGCTAATTTATTATTTTAGTTATAGACTCGTAAACTACTCGAAATCGACTCGTTATAGACAAGACAACCCGCGAGCTACTCAGGATCGACTCGTAAACTACTCGAAATCGACTCGATGTAAACTAGTCGAGCTCGAGTTCGAGCTACTCGAGTATATCTTCGAGTCGAGTTCGAGCTCGAAAATTCTCTGCTCTTGAAGCTCGCGAGCCATATCGAGCTTCAACTAAATTACACTTTTGCCCTTTATATTTATATATTTACTTAATTTTCATACAAATATTTATCAAATTCGAGCCTTAAATGTGGAAATAATCGAGTTCGAGTCGAGCTTCGAGCTCGAGTTTTGTATGACGAGTCAAGATTGAGATCGAGTCAAGTTTCGAGCTCGAGTTTTTGTATTCGAGTCAAGCTCGAGCTTGGCAATATTCGGCTCGACTTGACTCGTTTACACCCCTAAACACCGTCAACACCTAGGTCTCTTAGTTAGAATGTAAAAAGATGTTAAGTTTATTTATAAGTAGGAGTTTCGTTACAACATCGTTACATATTAATTAATATAACTAGCAGGGTATCCCACTCTCTGATAAAAAAATTCGACGAACAATGTTTTTTAGTTTATTACATTTTTTGCGACAATAAATTTATATATGTTAAAAATTTTATGTCGCATATTTAAACTCTTTAATCAATGTTAATATTTTTCACTATACAATTGTGATACTAAATATACTACTGAGCAATGTTTTTCTGTAATTCAATATGACTATTTGATATATATATAATTAAGCTTTATAAATATGTGTTTAAAAATGCATTTTTTTATATTTGCTTGGGTTATAACTAAACTAATAAATTAGTAACTCTTTTTTATTATTAATTTTTTTTAGAACGGCAAAATTTTTTCACAACCTATACTACATATCTCATAATATATTTCATAGATGCTTTCAGCGAGGTTTGAACCCGCAACCTCTAGGTTAATGGGGAAACTCACATACCTAAGGATACCATTGGTAGCCAACTGAGCTAACCCAGTTGGTTAAACTAGTAACGTGTTTAATTTGTACTATGTGTTATATTAGTTGTACGTTTGAGTAAGGAGTTTTTTTAATATTAGCATTGATTATATGTGTTGAATTGATGTATGAGTGCATTTAATAGTTGTAATCAAAGCTTTAAAACTTGTAATACTTAAAAGTAAGTTGTATTTGTGCATTAGAAATATCGTACAATATGCTTTATATGTTGAATTATTTAAAAAAAACTTGGTGCATTAAATGAAGAAAGATAGTCCTATATACATATTATATATTAAGACGAATACCCGCGCAAAGCGGCGGTGTATTGCGGCAAATAATTATAACTTGCGAGAGCGATCGTGATTCTAGTTCGCCCCTTGATGCAAAGTGTGTAATTTTTGAAATAGAAAGTGTGTGTTTTTTAAAATTAATATACTGTATGTTTTTGAAAACTTATCAAATTTAGAATTGATAAAGTTAAAGGGATATTAAGATAATTAATTAACGGTAATTTAGACAAAACATTAATTTAAATTTTCCATATTTAAGAAAAGGTTGTGGCCCTTTATAAATAGTATATAATTTAAGTTGATTTGGATACCAAACTTTATTTCGATATTAAGGGACTAATTTTCCCTCTTAGTCTTCATTTTGATCTAATGAATTAGATTAAACCCACAAACCATTTTCATCCTTTTTTTTTCAAATGTTAATATCTCCTAAACCGTTAATCGTTAAGCAAAAAAAATATACCATCACGACGATCATTTAATTATTTTTCCATAAATATGCACTTTGATATACTTTCGACAAAAAAAATTTCGATTTTTTCACGTTGATTTTCGTTTTTTTACGTTTTTTTCGTTTTTTTCTTTTTTCTTCGTTGTTGAATCTTGCATGATAAATCACATGTGATTAAACACTAATAAAATCACTTGTTATATTAGTGTTGAATCACATATGATATTAGTGTTAAATCACATATGATATGTAATTCTAATGAAATCACATGTAATTCGATATTAGTGTTAAATCACATATGCTATTAGTGTTAAATCACATGTGATTTTATAAGAGTATTCAAATTAGTGTTTACTCACATATGATTTCTTCATGCAAGTTTCAACAATGAAAAGAGAACGTGATATTCAAATTAAATGTTGGTCATGACGGTATAATTTTGTTTGTCTAACGATTAACGGTTCATGAGATATTTAAATTATAAAAAATAGGTGAAATAATAAAATGTTTTTTAATCTCAGTCATTGATTTCTTTTTAGATGGATGCTGAAAATAAGTCTCTTGATATCTAAGCATTTATTGGTATTCAAAATAACTCTTCTCATGAGGTGAGATCCTCATAGAACATGCATTCTCTAAAGAACAAAGGAGGTGATCTTGTCCATTGATTTCATTATGATCCATTGGCTGTGATCAAAACCCCCAACTATATTTAAACCTTCAAAAATATCTCTTACTCCTCATTTCAAAACTTCACTTTATCTCATAAAAAACACACACATTAACCACACTGGAAAAAAATTTCTCTCTCATAAAAAACATACTCACACCACCAGAAAAACACTCACAAACCAATCGAAACACACGCAAACCACCATAAATCGTATCGCCGTCGATCATGCATATCACCGTCGATCTAACTTTGATCCGTCGTGGATCCGCCATCGTTCAGCCGCCGATCTGTCATCCACCATCGTTTTGTCGTTCGTTGTTGATATAAAAATGGTAGAAATCGGTTAATTGAACAAAACTTGAAAGAAATAGAGGTTAGTGAACCATAAGATAATGAAACACATATTCCATATCTAGAAGATAATGTACAAATAATTACAGGTAAATCGCATGTGGTTCTGTTTTTTTTTTGTTATGAAAAAATGTAATAACGTGTGATTTACTTTTTGATGTTATAAATCAAATCACATATGATTCTATTTTGATCTAGAAATAAGTAAATCACACGTGATTCTGTTGAATTGGAGAATATGCTTAAACCAGATCTAGAAAATGATTTACCAGAAGTTGCAGATCCAGAAGTTCTTACAAAAAATTGTAGGTAAAATCGCACGTGCATCTGTTGTTGTAGTGTGTTGTTATGAAAAAACGTAAACTACGTGTGATTTTCTCTTTGTTGTTGTAAGCTGAATCAAATTTGATTGAGTTTTGATCTAGAAAGAAGTAACTCACATGTGATTCTGTTTTGTTGTGTTTTATTATGGAAAAATGTAAATCACGTATGATTCATTCTTTGTTGTTATAAAATGAATCACATATGATTGAGTTTTGATATAGAAAGGAGTAACTCATATGCATCAAGAGTGTATATTAGGACAACATTTTTGCTTGTTCAAAAGAAAATAATTGAAGGATGTTGGTCATGTACAATACAAGATTTAAAAATAAATGAAGGTTGTAAGATTGTCATGGTTAGAAACAAGAATGTGGTTGCTTATAGAACCCTTTATAGAAAAATTGGAAAACAAGCGAAGGATAACAAAGCAGTGACCAAACAGGGTAAACTATAAGGTATGTTACTTGAAAGTATAACTATTAACTCTCTTAGATTCTTCTATCAGAATCACATGTGATTCATATGTGAATCACATGTGATCCATGTAGAATCACATGTGTTCCATGTACAGGGTCACATAGAATGAATGGAAGAAACTATAACTAAAAATCCCTCAGGCACTTAAAACAAATGAAAAGCGAAAGGACAACATAGAATGAATAGAATTTATAAAGCACTTCAACTAAAGGTGTAGCTAAAAAAGAAACGTGGACACTGTGGAGAGAAGACTAAGACACATACAAAAATAAGTTTTCTCTAATCGGAAGGCAAAGAGAAATATGACATTGATGGACGCTTAAAAACTTTTGATTTGAATGTATTTTTCATTTTCTTTAAAATATTGTTTATTGAATTTATGGAATTTTCATTTTACTGAATACAAAACTTTTTAGAGAATGCTTAAAAATCTTATGTGTACTAAGTTTGTATGTAAGACACAAGAGATAACTCAACATTTTTATAAAATGTACAAAAAACAAAACATGTGATTTGTAAGACATATGTTTTCAAATCAAGTATAAATCGCATACAAGTTTCATGTGATTCGTGTGTAAATCACATGCGATCCATGTGTAAATCACAGGTGATCCATGTGTAAATCCCATGTGATTTATCTAAAAAGTATGTATTTTACCTGAGTAAGTGTGATACAAATCAGTTATCAGAAGACTTGTTAATTACACTAATTCATAAGATACATCTTTCAATACTTGGTTTTAAACACATACATCCTCCAAAGCACATAGAAAATGCCATGGACATGTATTAGACTATTGCTATTATCTCCATACATGAACTATAACTTACAACTGTTGATACTTATATGAAAACAACCCATACTTTACAAAAGGAAATCCAAATTACCATATACATCCTTTTAACAATTACATCAAAATCTAACTAATTGCGTTATATCATCAACTTAATTCTCAAGATGCTTAGACAATTCAAACATCCTCTATGCATGCACATTCAACTTGTCTAACACCATCGTTGTGGCGTACTCGAACTTGAGACACTTCACCTAAAAATATCTTTCCACATGAAGCACTTTAAATACATACATAAATTAAAAGTAATTTAAGGTAAAATCACATGTGATTTGAGGTAACTCACATGTGATTTCATATCAACCTGCGTAAAAATACAACATACAAAGCAACAAAAAAAGCTGATGACTTGAACTTGTCTTTTTTTATTTATGATTTTTTTTAAAACAAAAGCACTTAAGATCTACACCTTCATATTAATCAATAATCGTCACTCGTATGTACATAAAGTACCTAAAACCTAATCATACAATAACATTCGGTGATAACGACTTCACAAGTTGATCAACGTAACACGTCATCAATTAATATTTACAAATCATAGGGTTGTAATCTTTACTCAGGCCAACCCACACCTTCGCCGCTACATTCTTAAAAGTGCGTTACCAATATATTATCAGCTACATACATTAAACATAATCATACGATAATATTCAACAATACCAAACAAAATCATATGTGATTATGCTTTGTTCATCATTATCATTAAAAACAATCACTAATTAACTTCATTAACTTCATTGATAGCACGACTAAAATAAACTAAAACCTAATTGACATGTAAATTAAAATAATAACAACAGTACTTACATTCACATGTGTTTATACTTAGTTCATCATCAATAATTTACAGAAAAACACGTAAAAAACTACTTAACAACACTAACAAGAATAACAAGAGCAAAAAGTGTTCTTTCATAAATTAAAAATCAAATCGAATCTGCAAAGTTTATTCATAAACACTTATAAAATGATAATAACAATAATTATATTCTAATTATATACTTCAGTAACAATAAAATGAAAAAAAATCAAATTAGATTCAATAACCTGTATTACTTTCACTTTCTGTTCAGTTAACTGCTTTTCCACAACTTTTAGATCAACGGCGGGCAGTGGCTAACGGCGGACGGCGAATCGACGACAGACTTACGACGAACGACAGATCGATGGTGGAAAGACAGATCGGCGGTGCATCAACGTCAGATCGACGGTGATATGGAGGACCGACGACGATTTATGGTGGTTTTTGTGTGTTTTGTTGGAATATGTCCATTATATAAAAGTATATGTCCGGAAATTATACGAGCCTAAGGGGACGCACACGTTAATACGTAAACAATGTTTAAGTAATGATTTAGCAAACAATCGTTAAATGTTAATGAGATTTAAGTATTTAAAAGTTAAAGGACTTAATACGCAAAACTAAGGAAAAGGAATTTTTGGTTTGACCCTTTTCCTTATTCTAGTCGACTGGAACATAGTTTCCTAATAGGATTAGGGGATTGATTTGAGGGCTATAAATAGAGATTGGTTTTTCATTATTTGTGATATACCGAAAACCAAAATCAAACCAGAAAATCGTCCTTGTGATTCCCTCCTGCTCGTCGACTTCTACAAAACCCAAAAGGGTTTTCGTTTCCTCCTCTTGCCGAACGCATAAACCAAACGAACCTTAAGGGTTTTTCGGTTTTGGTATTTGTGACTACAAGGTGGTGTTTTGCTTCTATTCGTGAGTTGATTGATTCAAGAACGAAGCCAATTGTTTGCTATATCACTACTAGTACTAGCATACTTCATTGTTTGCTAAGAACGTATTGTGTGTGGAAGCTTAGAGGAATCATACTTTTGATTCTTGGTGGTTCCGCGTGGTATTATACACACGCGTATATAGAAGACGGTGTTTACGGTTACCTTTAACGGTGTATTCTTTGTTTCTTTAAGACCATAAGACGTTAATTCAAAATACGTCGGCTAACAGCTTAAACCATGCTATTAATTAAATGATTTAGTTATGCATAGTCAAGACCATTAATTTCGAAAATGTGAGCTTTGCTTGGTATTAAGTAGTTAAAGTTTATACTTAAATGAAAAAAAAATCTTAAAATGAGAAGGATGATAAATAGTTAGAATCACACATTAGAGATGCAATGATTTGAATTAAATGCATCTCCAATATTTTAGATGCACTATAATATATTTTTATGCTTAAGATGCATATACATATACTGGATGCATCATCAAGTTAGGCGAGACATATAGATTTTTTATCCTGTACAAGTCAAATTTTTTGCTAGTACTACTTTGCATCGTTGTCACTAAAAAATCACTTTCGTAACTAATTGAAATGCATCTAAATGAATAGACATGGATCTAATTCAACTCGATGCATCTCAAATATAAGGTTACAGTTATTTTTTAAATCTTAATTTTTTTAAAAGTACTTTAACAAGCACTTTAACAAAAAATAACTTTTTTTAAAAGTAGTTTTTTTAAATCATAATTTTTTAAAAAGTACAAATTTTTAAAAAAGTTATTTTTTTAAGATTTCATACTGTAAAAAATTACTTTTTTTAAAATTTCATACTTTGACAAGTAATTATTCTTTTTTAAAATTTCGTACTTTATAAAATCTTAATTTTTTAAATAAATTTAATTTTTCTCGTACTTTTTAAATTTAACAATTTTTTTTAAAAGTTAAGAAAAAACAAAAAAGTTAAAACTTTTTTACTTTTTACTTCGAATTCTTTTACTTTTTTATTTTTTTCTGAGAGAAGTGCAAAAATCATCCTTGTGGTTTGTCAAAAAACCGTCTCACGTCACTCGTTAAATAATTGTCCAAAACACATCTTTCCGTCAATGTTTTGGGACACGATACATCCCTTGGACTAAGGGTGCAAAAATTTTCTCGTTAATTATTGACGAGGGTTTAATTTTTAACGGTGCAACTATATATAAGGGTATTGTTGTCTTTTTGCTGTCACATGGATGATTTTTGCACTTCTCTTTTAAAAAAAGTTTTTTTTTTTGTTTTTTAATTTAAAAAAAAACTTTTTACATTATTATTCGTAAAAAATTTATTTTTTTTACAAAATCTTAAAAAAAATCGTACTTTTACAATCTTAGTTTTGAAAAAAAAATGTAAAAATTTTGTATTTTTTAAAATCTTAGTATTTAAAAAGTACAAATTTTTTTAAATAACTTTTTTTTTAAAAATGCGAAATTTAAAAAGTTTTTAAATTGTACAAATTTTTTTAAAAAAGTTTTCTAAAAAAATACGAAATTTTAATTTTTTTTAGAAATAATCGAACCGAAATCGTACTTTTAAAAAGTTTTTTATAATTTTTTTTACAAAACTTTTTAAAAAATTTTAAAAACTTCGTACTTTTTTTTAAAAGATTTAAAAAAAAAATTTTTTTGACAAACCACAGGGATGATTTTTGCACTTCTCTCTTTTTTTCTTAACTTTTAAAAAAATCTATTTTTTTCGTAGAAAAAAATTAACTTTTTTTTTGAAAAAATATTAAAATTTCAAAAAGTACGAAAAAATTTAAATTTAAAAAAAATTAAGATTTTCAAAAGTGCAAAAAAAAAATTTAATTTTTGTACTAAAAATAACGTAAAAAAATATTTTATAAATTTTTTTTTTTATTTTTTTGGTAAAAAAATTTTAATTTGTTAAAGTAATTTTTAAAAAATTAAGATTTAAAAAAATTGTGATTATAAATGTTAAAGAAGACAAGGGTAATATAGTTATTTTATGGTCATATTGGTGATATCGAACAAAATTTGAATGTACGTGAATGTAATGAGTATACAAAAAAGTAAGCTGGTCATTACTCTATAATACATTTTACAAATGTTTGACCAAACATTTGACTTGCTACACTGCTGGGCCAAAAAGTTAGCCCAAATCTGACCCAAACTAAAAAAAATCCGCTATGCTACAGTATGATGCTACAGTACCCCATTGCTAGCCCAAAATCTGGCCCAACGTAAAAAAAAATTACGAAACGGACCCTTAACTTTTACATATTTACGACTTTTTATATAATAAACTTTATTTATTAAATATATAACACATATCTACCGATTCATTCAGATCAAAAAATACCCGCGGAAATATCTTCGAATTTTTTTATATAATAAACTTTATTTATCACATATATAACGCATATCCACCGATCGCCCCTGACGCAACGCGCGGGTTAAATTCGAACTCGTTGCGAAACAAATGAGAAAATAAATGGTCTTTAGAAAAGATGTTTATGTGGTGTTAATGGAGATAATGTTATGAGTAAGTTACAATATTTTGTTATTGTTTAGATCTTTTTTCACCTTTAGTCCTTAAACTTTAATTATTGCATTGTCCGTCCTTGTGGTTGTCTATTTCTAACAGCTCAATCTTTTGACCAAATGGCGGTTAATGTGTTTTCGTTAAGTCTGTGTTAACAAGGGTGATTCAGTCTTTTCGGCCATTTCATCTTCAACCTCTTGATTTTATTTTTACTTTTCATTTTCTTATAGTAACAATAGAAATAACCACGTTATACCCATTTCAAGACTTATCAATTACCCATTACCCTTAATAACATTTTTCAGGGGGACTACAGTTAATGAGCAGTGTTCATAGAGCAGTTGGTGTTGTTGATAAGAGGGTAGGGTATGGTGGCGAGGGAGCTCGCCACTTCCTACGTGGCTTCGCCACTTCCCTCGTCACCATACCGGGCTAGCTCGCCACCGGCTAAAATCCCAACATCTCGCCACCTCCACGACGAAACTAGAAGACAAAATCAAATACATAAAACCGTTTGAAAACCAACGGATACATTTTCAAACTTTTAAAAAATTAAAATTTTTTTATACCCATTTTTACCTATAAATAACACCCCATTTTACCAATTTAACACACACTTCTCTACAACAATATTTATAAACATATAATCTTTTCTAAAAAAAATGTCTCAACCACCAAATGAACAAAACACTGGGTTTTTTTACCATCTTCTCTCGATCCAAACACCTATACTCATTCGCCAAACCAATCGAATCCTGTCTACCCCAAGTTAATTACTCAAAATCGTCGCAAACAGTTTCATCTTATGGAAAGCCATAATGTCACCGCCTCCGATTATCAAAAGTCACAATTGTCGTATCATCAAATCAACAATACGGGTTTGCCAAGGTTAACATTTTGAAATCCAAGAAATACGCAACCACACTTTTTCCACAACAATCATCACACCGCCAATCTTTTCACAACAATCATCACCAACCACAAAGTTTTCCACATCACTCATCACCAACACAATTCAAATTACCTCAAGCCCAAGACCCCATGAACCTAAGCGCGAAACAAAAAAAGGACGGGAAAACATTGAATCCCCAGGTCTATCGATATTGGTACGAGGGCGATGAAATGAAGATATGAATTAAGGCGACTCAATATCAGTTCGGAATAGCAAAAGAAGAATCTCCATGCTTGCGTAAGTCTTGGATCGAGAACTCGCAGGACGCGAATTCGGAAAGACCAAACGGGATGAAAATCTATTGGAACAAGATTTTTGAAGATTTCCACCGATTCCTCAGAACAAAAGGTCCGGCCGCGCGTACCAAAAATATGTTGAGCGGGGAATTGGACCCGAAAATGCACGGTGATTGACAACGGTTTAACGACTGTATCTACAAACAGGCAAATCGTTTAAAAGCGGGGAAAATGAAGTGACTTGATCGTGAGGTGGTGAAGACGGGTGTAACTTGGAGCGATGGTTAAAAAAAATTCATACCCTCACGTGTGGAATATTTTGAAAGAGTACCCCAAATGGGATGCCGCGCGGAGCCGATTGATGGAGATAATCTCTCAGAGGTGTTTGGTCCGGATAAAAGAGAACGTCCCGCCGGTAAACAACGTCCTCGTGGAAAAAAATCAAAAATCGGTTGAAAGTCTGGGGAAGCACCGGGGAAGCCACTCGGATGATAGTCTTGTATCGTCACTTGTTTCTCAAGATTATAGACGTAAATGTTGATGCTGCTGAAAGAGCGTACGAGGCGCAGAGGGGAAAAGATTTAGCTATCAAGAAGTTTGAAGAGAATGAAGTTTCTCTAGGATCGATACTTCGAACGTGGCCTCATTAAACGAGCCTTCATTGAAACAGTCAACAAGCTGAAATTATGAAGATATTGAAGATGCGGTCAGACGATGCGGCTGTGTTAGTTTCGTAATTTTATGTTTTTATGTTTCGTATCGTTTAATTTCCTTATGTTTCGTATTTTATTTTATGTATTGTATTTTTAATTTGTGTGAAATAAATTATATTTGTGTGAAAAAAATTGAAAGAAAAAAAAATAGTTAGTGGTGGGACCCAAGTGAAAAGGTGAAAGTGTGTTATGAGTGAAAGAGTATTTTTGAGTGGGAGTGAAAAGCTGATATGGCAGTCTGTGGGGCCCGTTTTGTTTTGTGGCTTAAGCCACCGTACCCTACCCTCTAAGCATCAGGTTTGAAAAGTTTTGAGCCACTCGTCACTTTTCAAGCAAACATAAAACCTTATAACACAGATCAACCCAATACCAACAATTTTACACTCACCAAACACATAAAAATTTCTGAGGTAGCTACCGACGATTATCGTTGAATTAGGTTGTGTTACCGCCTGATAAGTGTGAAGTATAGTTGCCAAAGAAACTAGACAAAAGTTTAAAAAACCAAACTAAAACACACCATAGATCTAAATATGATGAAAAAGGATAAAAAAAAGTCAAAACGCAGGGTAAAAAAAGTGCTTGACGATGGTCGCCACTGATGATGTCATGGAGATAGTTAATGATGATGATGATGATAATTTTGGATGAGAGAGAACAAAGAGTTAAAGAAAGTGAGAAAAATTTTAGTTGGATTTTGTTTTAGAGATGCCCATAGCTTTGTTTATTTTATTTTCTTAGAATTAATTGGTCACCCACATATGTAAAGGTGAAATATTGATAAGATTTAAAAGGGAAGGTGATTTGTACAGTTTTAATTTTGATTGGGACACTCTTTGTATAAGTAGATAAAGCACTGTGTGAACTCTGATACAATTATATAATGCACATATAAGAGTGTCTCAATTAATTTTTTGAGTGTGCAAATCAATTCCCTTTCAAAAGGTATATTTATAGTTTGTGTGTATATATTTAATTTGGTTTGTGGTTTGTTGTGCTAAATTTAACTTTTGTGATGTGTATGTTACTTTAGGTTGTGTCTTTTAAAGGAGGTTGTGTCTTTTAAAGTAATTTTTGTCATTTTTCTTTTTAGGAGAGAGGAGAAAACCGAAATAAGATTGTTTGTTTTTTAGACATACGTGATGATAAGCACTGCTTTTTTGTCTTTCTACTTGAAGTCTGAAGACAAACAAACTTTTTTTTCCTCTTACTAATACTAACTTTTTACTTCTCATCTTTTCTTCTATCTCTTTATCACTTTGGAGCATCACAAAACAAAAATAGATTCAGAGTTTCTAGATCCGTATCTTTCTCTTGCAGACATGGTTTTTGCATGATTAGAGTAAAACATATGAAAAAAAAACGACACTTAGGTGTTGAGGGTAGTTTAAGTCGTTGCTTATTGTTTAAGTAATTTAACGTTTTAGAGGAAATAGGAGAGTTCCCCACGTTCTAGACGAGTAATCCACTAAGTATCTGAAGGTAAGACAGAAAACTTGTTAGCTCGCCCCGGGTGTTGATCCTAGGACCAAGCTCGGGCGTGAAAGTAAGTTATTTTGTAAGAGCGAAGGGGCTATGAGTAATAAATGTGTGTGTGTAGTGTGTAAATGTTTGCCTCTCATAGTGTAAATGATTGTGTATTTATTACTACTGGAAGTATTGTTTGGAAGTACATGTCTTGTCACCTTGGAATGAAGGAGCGAACGACCTATGTCTAGCCTTTGCCTTGGGATGTCGGTACATCCTTGGGACAATGCTCCTTAATTCCCGGGATTATGATGTTGTCATAGGTGCTTGTATAGACAACAGTTTGAGAGTTGTCCTTCTCTTATCGAGTTTTTTCTTAATTGTTTTGTCTCCTTTCTGGTTGATGTAGTTACGCCCGTCCGGACCGTATGACCCGTTCGGATATCTGCCCGTTCGGATTATATACGCGTAACATGTTCCCTTCCCAGTATGACTTTAATTGTCACAAAAATATTAAGTGATACTTAAAAGTGCTTTGTTGAAAGGGACCGAATACCAATGCTCTTGCTTTCGTCTCTCCGTTTCATCTCTTTTTTTTGTAAACGCATTCTTGATGAATATGGGACAAACTCACAATTACAGTGGGTTTAAAATTCATTACTTGTTTTCATCCCTTTTCATCTGGGACGTTAGTGTGGCGAACATCTTTGAAAAGGGGGTCAAGATTGGGCTCTTGCCAAGCTGTGGCGACACGTCGTGATGGACCCAAAGCCATTTCTTTGCCTAATTAAATAGCACCACCTCCTCCTTTTTTACTATGTGTATGTTACTTTAGGTTGTGTCTTTTAAAGGAGGTTGTGTCTTTTAAAGTAATTTTTGTCATTTTTCTTTTTAGGAGAGAGGAGAAAACCGAAATAAGATTGTTTGTTTTTTAGACATACGTGATGATAATCACTTCTTTCTACTTGAGTCTTGAAGACAAACACAAACTTTTTTTTCCTCTTCACAATACTCAACTTTTACTTCTCATCTTTCTCTCATCTCTTCTCACTTTGGAGCCATCACAAAAACAAATAATAGATTCAGAGTTTAGATCCGTATCTTTTCTTGCAGACATGGTTTTGCAGATAAGAGGTAAAACATATGAAAAAAACGACACCTTAGAGTGTTTGATGGTAGTTTACGTGGTGCTTATTGTTTAAGTAATTTACCGTTTTAGAGGAAATAGGAGAGTTCCCCACGCTTCTAGACGAGTAATCCACCTAAGTATCTGAAAGTAAGACAGAAAACTTGTTAGCTCGCCCCGGGTGTTGATCCAGGACCAAGCTCGGGCGTGAAAGTAAGTACTTTTGTAAGAGCCGAAGGGGCTATGAGTAATAAATGTGTGTGTGTAGTGTAGTAAATGTTGCCTCTCAAGTAGTAAATGATTGAGTATTTATACTACTTGAAGTATTGTTTGGAAGTACTGTTCTTGACACCTTGGGAATGAAGGAGACGACCTATGCCTAGCCTTTGCCTTGGGTGTCGGTACTCCTTGGAGACATCGCTCCTTAATTCCCGGGATAGTGATGTTGCATAGGTGCTTGTTATTATCCAACAGTTTGAAGAGTTGTCCTTCTTTATCGAGTCTAATATTTTGTCTCCTTTCAGGTTGATGTAGTACGCCCGTCCGGACCCGTATGACCCGTTCTTATATAGGGCCCGTCCGGTATATACGCGGACACTTATAAGATAAGTAAGGAAGATTTTATGTTAGAAGTGAAGTGATACTTAAAAGTGCTCAGTTGAAAGGACCGGAACCACTGCTCTTGCTTTCGTCCTCTCCGTTTTCATCTTTTTTTTTTGAAACGCCTTCCTTGATGAATATGGGACAAACAATGGGTTAAAATTCATTACTTGCTTTTCATCCCTTTTCATCTGGGACGTACGCGTGGCGCACACTTTGCAATGGAGGGTCAAGATTGGGCCTTGCCAGCTGTGTGACACGTCGTGATGGCCCAAAGCCCATTTCTTTGCCTATAAATAGCCCACCTCCTCCTTTTTACTGCGTGTAAAATCTTGAGCCGAACGTCTTTTCTTTTTTTTGCTCTTCGCGTTTTCAGGTATATACTCCTTTCTTTGTATTTTTTGATAATTTGTCCCCTCTGGTATCTTTGAAAATGTCCGAAGAGGACCAAACCGTGGAGGTCGTCCCGCCTGTTAAGTCTGATATGCACTCCTACTCATCTACCATGACTGCCAAGGATGTAAAGGCTTTGGCCCTTAAGCATAACATTCCTCTGGATTTGCATCCGGTGGCCCTTACTGCCGAATGGACTATGGATAAATTAACGGATGACTTTATAGGGCTTTACGAACAATATTTTGAGTTTTTCGGAGTTAGGTTTCCGTTTTCAACCCTTCTTTTGGCCGTGCTTGACCATTTCCGTGTACACATCTCTCAGTTAGTACCTATAGGGTTGTTCGATGACCCTGTTTGAGCTATATTGTCGGAGTCTATATATCGTCCCTTCGGTGAACTTGTTCCGAGTGTTTTATAAAATCGGCAAACAAGGGGATTGGTTTACCTTCGAGAAGAGGGTTGGTCGGGGGTCCGGTGGGAAGATTTTAAACGAGACCTTTTCTGGGTTGAAAGGGTGAAGAATTGGTTTTTTCTTTCTGGATCGAAAGAGCTATTCCTCAGGCTATGCTTGGAGGCATAACGACTTCCGACATACAACGATCCCCTCCTAAGATGTGCTTGCGGTGCCTCTGATGTTGTACAGTATCCAGTCAAAAGCTGTCAATAGATTATTAGACCTTAACCGTGTCCGGATTACTTTTTCATGCTGGGTTGGCCACCACTTGGGAGTTCCCTGGATTTCTTCTAGTTTTCAAAGATACCGAGGGAAATGGTAATGACCCGCTATTATTTATCTATGGCCCTTCCCCTTTCTCTTGTTGGAGAATATGCTTTTTCTTTTTTCTAAATCTCTTTTCTCGCTCTTTTGCAGTTGTCACGATGTCCGAGTATCTACAATTTCCCTTTCTGGATGGTGCTACTATTGGTCAGGGCGATGCCCTTTCCGCTCGGAATCCTATTACCCCACGTACCACCGGCCCTTTACCTGTTAATCAATCTCTCCGGCAAACAATGACTGCCAGAAGGAGGTAGAAACTTCTGATCCCAAAATTGTTGCCATCAGGGAAAGGAAAGCCCGTGCGGCCATTAAGAAGCGAGCCGAAAGGAAAAGAGCTGCTGATGGTGAAGGTGGTTCGAAGGGGAAGACGAAGAGGGGTAAGGTTTCTGCTGTTCGTGCCGAGGAGGAGGATTCTACTAAGGAAGCCTCTTCCGCGAGTCCTCTTCGAGCCGTGGAACCCAACCCCTCCGTCCTGCTAAAAGATGTTGATGATGTTGAAACTGTCGAGTCTCGAAAAGACGAACATGTCAGCATCCCTCGTCATGATTCTGCTAACATATCCATTCATAATTATGATGAAGATCATGACGAGAGCTTCCACGAGTCAGAAGGACACGGCCTAGCTATGACTGAAACGGTTGACACTCATCATGCCAATGTTCTGCCCCAAATCCTGAAAAGACAACTGTCCAAGACATTGTTCCTGTGGTCCGTTCTAATCTAGCCGGTACGTTTGCATACCCTTCGAAGTTTCTTTTCTTATATATACATCTGTATAATTTCTTAACTTGGTTTCATTTGTTAGGAGATCGCGCTGATGGGGTTGAGTCCTCTCGTCATGGTTCTGTTTACGTTCCTGAGTGGACCATCCATCGGAGGTCTCGTGTGGACACTCCTGAGGAATGTAGGGAACTGTTGACGCATTTGCCCCCCCCCCCTCCCCGCTGTTAGAGAGGAGATGAATGTAGGGGACCAAAGCTTGCTAGGAAGGATTCCGCTTTGGTCTTTTCTGACCGGATATCCAACAAGAGGGCTGCTGAGAAGGAGAGGCTTGTGTCCCAACTTAGGTTTCCTTAAAAATAAAAAATCGACTCTATTGGGAAGCTCCTTCCAACAGTTGTCGGGCGTCTTTTAAACAGTCATGAGTACAAGGAAAGCCTGTCTGTTCCTTTTAATTTAGCCATTCAAGCCGGATGGGCCAAAGGCCTAGCTATGAAGCAGTCCGAGGAGGACCTTATGGACGTACTGAGGGAAGTTCAAGGTTTTGACCCTCACTCTGATACAAGGATGACTGTTGAGTATGACAAGCTTTTTACTTAGGACCTTCCTTTTGTAGAAAAAAGATTTATGGTCTTCCTCGGCGAACCGTCCAGGAAGTCCTGAAGATGTATCCGTTCCTCCTCCAAGGTTGCCCGACAAAAGTTAATCCGTCTTCCAAAGTTACTTCTGCTTCTAGGGCCGTTCCTTCAAAGGTCATTCCTACTACCACCACTACTTCCTCCAAGGTTACTCCTTCTGTTACTCGCTCCGACAAGAATCTTGATCCTTCCCATCCTCTTGACAGTTCTAAATCTGCGCCCAAAAGGGGCTGATGTGTAATAGACATTCTTTTGTGGACATGTATGTAATAAGTAGATGTACTTTTGATTACTTTCGAACATTGTACTGCCTTATCGAAAGTCCGCTGCGGACTTTCATCTATTGTGCTTCTTTACATGCTTTTTGTTGTGCCTTATCTTGCTGTGTTTTCTTTTGTCTAGTATGACTCTTATTTTCATGCGTATCTTGGCCATTTTATGGTTACTAGGATTTTATTTATGATTATAACCATTATCTGCAGGTCTGTCCTGCCCGGACGGACTAAACCCTTCGCCTGGACTTGTCCTGTGGACGGTTGTCTAGGTTTACTTGTCGGAGGGACTAGGCCCAATACTATGATTTATTAGGCCCTGTGATTGTTGTATGGTGGGTTTATCATATCCGGAGGGGCTAGGCCCATCACTATGATTAATTAGTCCCTGTGACTTGTTTGTCTGCGGGTTTACCATATCCGGAGGGACTAGGCCCTTCAGTATGATTTATTAGTCCTTGTGACTTGTCTGTGGGTTTACCATATCCGGAGGGACTAGGCCCTTCAGTATGATTTATTAGTCCCCCCTCCCCCTTCCTCTCCCCCCATGATGATCTTAGTTGTCTGTGGATTTATCATATCGGAGGGGGACTATGCCCTTCAGTATGATTTATTCAGTCCCTTGTGAACGCGAGCCCCCTTGTCCGCCGCTCCGGGTTTATCATATCCGGAGGGACTAGGCCCTTTAGTATGATTTATTAGTCTCTGTGACTTAGTTGTCTGTGGGTGTATCATATCCGGAAGGACTAGGCCCTTCCGTATGATTTATTAGTCCTTGTGACTTGTTGCTTGTGGGTTTATCATATCCGGAGGTAGCGAACCGTCCATCCGATAGTTATAACAATCATACATCGGAAAATTGCTCTCCCCATCAAAATTTGGAGTAAGAGCTATCATATTCATCAGTTAAATATAATGCTTAGAAATACAGAACTCCTAAAACAATAAATCCTACAAGTAGCATTTGCGTAAGTTGATCGTGCGCCAAGTCCGAGGGACTATCTTGTCCTCCATTGTTTGCAACTTGAAAGAGCCATTCTCAAACGCTTCTGTGACCCTGTATGGGCTTCCCACTTAGGACTGAGCTTTCCTTGATCCTCCACTCTGCTCGCCTCATTCCTTCGATACACAAACTCTCCTGGCCTGAATCCCGCTGGGCGTACCTTCTTATTGTAGTACTGTTCCATTTTGTCTTGTACCTAGCTTCCCGTATAGTGGCTGCTTCCCTTCGTTCCTGTAGTAAGTCCAGATTCAGACATTGCTCCTCTTCGTTGAATTCCTCCCTAATCATCAATGTTTGGTAAGACGGCATGCCTATCTCTGCTGGAATAACCGCTTCGCTCCCGTAGGTCAGGCTGAAGGGAGTCTCGCCATTGCTTTGCTTGATTGAAGTGCGATGGGCCCACAACATATTTGGCAATTTGTCTACCCATCCTGCCTTTTCCTTTCCTAACCTGATCTTGATTCCCTCCATAAGGCTTCGGTTTGCCCTTTCGACTAACCCGTTGGCCTATGGATGAGCTACCGCTGTATTCATCTGTTGAATCTCAAACCTTGTACACCAACTTTTGAATGGGTCGCTTACCAGTTGTGCTCCGTTGTCCGTAACAATGACTCTTGGGAGGCCATATCTGCATATGATGTTGTCCATCACAAAACGGATCACCTCCTTGCCAGTTATCTTGACCAGTGGCTTTGCCTCCACCCACTTAGTGAAGTAATCGATGGCCATAATTACGAATTTAGCTCTTCCTCTGGCCGGAGTTAATGGACCAAGTATGTCCATTCCCCACTGATAGAAAGGCCACGGGGCCATGATGGAAGTCATGAATGTTTTCGGAAGTCTTGGTATCGGGGAGTGAATTTGGCATGAGTCACACTTATCTACCTCTGTCTTGGCGTCCGCATGCATGGTGGGCCAATAATAACCTTGTCTCATTGCCTTCCTTACTACTGCTCTAGGACCCACATGCATTCCACAAGATCCCATGTGAATTTCTCGAATGACATAATTTGCCTGCAGAGGTCCTACACACCGCAACATGGGGATTAAATACCCCTTTTTGAATAGGACTCCTGACTCCATTGTATACTGGCCTATCTTGGCACGCAGAGCTCGTGCCTCGTTTTTGTCCGAAGGTACTATGCCTTCCTCCAAGTACTTGATGATGGGAGTCATCCAGTTCTCCCCTTCCTCCTCTACTATAGTCTGTACTTCTTGGACCTCCGTTGACCGTTCATTCAGGACCTCGACCAATATCTCTTTGGTAAGGTGGTTGAACGGAATGGTAGCTAGTTTGCTCAACACGTCGGCCTTCTGATTATCTTCTCGTGGTATGTTTTCAATGGAGAAGGTCTTAAATTCTGAGATGTACTCTTTAGCTTTGGCTAGGTATTTGATCATTGAGCCTTTGCTAGCTTCATATGCTCCATTAACCTGACTGGCCACGAGCTTAGAATCTACTTTAACCTCTATCCATAAGACATTCATCCTTCGCGCTATGCGTAGCCCTGCTAGGAGAGCTTCATATTCTGCCTCGTTATTAGTGCTGGCAAATGTTAACCGGAGGGCATAGGCATATTCCACTCCACTGGGCCCAATCAACACTAGACCGGCTCCTGAGCCTTTCGAGCTGGCTGCCCCATCCGTGTAAAGGGTCCATGCCTCTGTGTCATCTATCTCCGGTGGGACCTCCGGCATTCGAAAATACTCGTCTTCCCTTTCTCCATCTGGGGCATCAGAAAGGAAATCTGCTAGGACTTGGCCCTTCACTGCATTCCGCGGCATGAAGGAGATTTTGTATGTTCCTATCTCTACTGCATATTTTGCTAGCTTCCCCGAAGCTTCTGTCCTACTGAGTATGTTTTTGATTGGCTGGTCCGTGATGACCTTTACCGGATGAGCTTCGAAATATCTCCTTAGCCTTCTTGTCATGTTAATCAAAGAAAGAGCTAATTTTTCCAACGGGGAGTAGTTCCTCTCTGCCTCGTTTAGTGTTCTTTCATGATCCACATATTGTACGGGACATTGCCTTCCATTCTGGTCTGTCAAGAGTACTGCTGAGACCGCTTCCTTAGATACCGCTAGGTACGCATACAACGTCTCCTTCGGGAAAGGTGGTGTCAACGATGGAAGTGACATGATCAGTCTCTTCATCTGTTGGAAGGCCTCCTCCGCCTCCGGGGTCCATCGGTATTCGTGCTTGTTCTCCTTTGTTATATTTTTGAGTGTGTTGAAGAAAGGGAGGGCCCTTTCGGCTGATTTGGCCAGGAAGCGGTTTAAAGAAGCTAGTTTCCCGCTGAGGCTTTGCATTTATTTTAATGTTTTAGGAGATTGAAGATCTGATATAACCCTGGTCTTTTTAGGATTCACCCTGATTCCCTCTGAAGTAACCATGTATCCTAAAAATTTGCCTTCATCTACTCCGAACGAACATTTTTTAGGATTGAGCTTCATGTTTATTGTCTTCAAGCTTTCAAATGTCTCTGCTATATCAGCCAAGAGACTTTTCTCCTCTTTACTTTTGATTACGTATGCTTCCAGGTTTCTTCCTATCTGGTTTTGAAAAGTCGAGTCTACCAGTCTCTGATAGGTGGCCCCTGCGTTCTTCAAGCCGAACGACATCTTCGTATAACAGTACGTTCCCTGTTCCGTGTAGAATGCTGTCTTTTCCTCGTCCTCTTTTGCCATTTGGATTTGATGATACCCCTTGTAGGCATCCAGGAAACACTTGTACTTGAAACCCATAACCGCTTCAACTTTGCAGTCTATGTTGGGTAAAGGATAATAATCCTTTGGGCAGGAAGAATTTAGGTTCTTGAAATCGATACACATTCTCTAGGATCCGTCACACTTCTTGACTAAGACCGGGTTGGAGATATATGTCGGGTATTTGACCGGACGGACTATCCCTGCTTTGATCCATTCGGTTACTTCCTTAGTAACTGCCTCACTTTTTTCGGGGGAGAAGGTTCTTCTCTTTTGACATACTGGATCGAGGGAAGGGTTTACATTGAGAGCATGCTCTATGATCTTCCGAGGGACTCCAGTCATGTCGGCAGGTTCCCAAGCGAACACCTCCATGCTGCCCTTCAAAAGTGTTTTCAGTTGATCCTTACAGTCCTTGGAGAGTCTTCCTCCAATGGTGACCATCTGGAAAGCTTGGGTTGACAATTATCTGCTCGGTAGCATCCGCACCTTCTTCTTCTTGGGGCGTTTCTTCCCTTACCATCTGTTTCTCTTCTCTGAGTCGGCATTCAACAATTATGGTTGTTCGAGCGATCAAGGTAGCTATTCCTTTTAGAGTTGGAAATTTGATCATTGAATGAATAGTTGACGGGATAGCATGCAATACCTTCAGGCCTGGTCTCCCAAGTATTACATTGTAAGGAGATGGTGCACGGATGACTATGAATTTCATTGATGTCCTCCGGCTCAACCCTTCATTCCTAAAACATACTTCCAGGTCAATTTTTCCTAAGGGTTTTGACTTACCTCCCCTGCCAATACCACCAATGTTCTAGTTGCCCCTGTGTTCACAGCTTCACTTCGCAGGCAGGTTCCTCAAAGCAATGTAGAACATGACTCCTCCGATGATCCTTCGTCCACATTATACCCGTTATTACAAGATATCTTCAATTCTTGCTTCTATTATCAGTGGCTCATCCGACACGTCATCCGTCATAATTGGTGGGAAGGAGATGGGGGTGTTCATCCAAGACTCCGTTGCTTCACGGTCCTTTCGTTTTTTCTTTTTAGAAGAGTGAACGTCGACCATGTTAATTATCTTTGGCGCTGCAGGGTTTTTGTTTTGTCTCCTTTTCACCCTCTGCCTCAGGTCTTTCATCAAGTGATTCGGCTTTCTCGATTCTAAAGCGATTTCCAGTTGCTTTCTTAATTGGATACAATCATTTGTGTGATGACCCTTGTCCTGGTGATAATCACAGTATTTGTCCGGGTCGCCCGTCCTTAACGGATTAGCCACAGGTCTTGGTGGTGGTAACTGCAGTTGCGTTTCCGTTGCCAGTATTTCTTTAGGGCACTTTGTCAAGGAATCTAATGAAAGTACTGGTATGGTTCTGTTTGCTTGCTCCCTTTGGGGGTATGGAGCTCTGTAATCTCTGTGTCTTCCTGTATTGAAGTTGTCTCTGGCCTTGTAAGAATTTCTATAGTCGCCCTTTCGGAAATATTTTCCCTGGCTGTTCCGACCGTCTCGGTCGTCTCTTCTGGAAGCTGGAAAAGTCAGTCGTTGGTGGACGTCTCGCGACCTGCCGCGAAAAGTACAATGACGATGAATGTTCGTTATTCTCCTGGTGGTAAATTCCGCATGGGAATACGCCTCCTCGGCCTACGATTCGCATCTAAACGTTTCATCATATAATCGACCATATTTGGGCACATTACTAGCATAACGCTTAAGCTAGTTCGGGGGATTCTTAACGAAATCATGATGGCAGAAATCTTCATAACTTCTTGGGACACCAATGATGAATCCTGTCTCCACCGTCCATCTTTCTTTGAATGTCGTTAGGGTTTCGTTGGCTTTCCTCACTATCTTGGTGATTTCGTGAGGTTCTTTATAACACGCCTTCCTGATTGAATATCTAGTGGTGAAAGCTTCTCTCAATTTCCACCATTCGTCTATGCTATTGGGGGAAAGGCTCTCGAACCATCCCCTGGCTGATCCGTCCAATGTTTGCTGAAACATTCGGCACCATACCGGCATGGGCCATTCCCCTGAGTTCGCAGCCCCCACAAAACGATTCAAATGGTCTGCCGGATCAGTGGACCCGTTGTACAATGCGATGTTGGTTGGCATGCTATATTCTGGACCAGAGAACTCGATTATTCTTCGCGTAAAGGGCGTCTTTAATGTTTCTTTGAAAGGCTTACTTAAATCTTCATCATCAATCTCCTTTCCCTTCACAATGCGATCTTCATTGGGGTCTTGGTCTTCTATCTCGAAGTTCAGCCGTATCGGGTTAGCTTTGTTTCGCTTGTTGTGATCTTTGATTATAGACTTCATGGCGGATATGTGCCCTTCGATTTGTTCTTTTGTTAGAGGGGGAGTTCCTTCTCGGCCGTCTTGACCCTCCGGAGCTCCACCTCTTGTGGGACTAGTCATTCTTGGTAGATAAGATCACGTGTCCCACGGATGGCGCCAATTTGTTTAAGTAATTTACCGTTCTAGAGGAAATAGGAGAGTTCCCACGCTTCTAGACGAGTAATCCACCTAAGTATCTGAAAGTAAGACAGAAAACCCGTTAGCTCGCCCCGGGTGTTGACCCAGGACCAAGCTCGGGCGTGAAAGTAAGTACTTTTGTAAGAGCCGAAGGGGCTATGAGTAATAAATGTGTGTGTGTAGTGTAGTAAATGCTGCCTCTCAAGTAGTAAATGCTTGGGTATTTATACTACTTGAAGTACTGTTTCGAAGTACTGTTCTTTACATCTTGGGAATGAAAGAGACGACCTATGCCTAGCCTTTGCCTTGGGTGTCGGTACTCTTTGGAGACATCGCTCCTTAATTCCCGAGATAGTGATGTTGCATAGGTGCTTGTTATTATCCAACAGTTTGAAGAGTTGTCCTTCTTTATCGAGTCTAATATTTTGTCTCTTTTCAGGTTGATGTAGTACGCCCGTCCGGACCCGTATGACCCGTTCGGATATAGGGCCCGTCCGGTATATACGCGGACACTTATAAGATAAGTAAGGAAGATTTTATGTTAGAAGTGAAAGAGATTGAAGCTATGTGGTATTTTTTAATACATGTATGTAGTAGTTTATGATGGATGGTGGCAGTGACTAGAAAAGACGGATACTTGAAGAAAGATAATTCCAATTTAGGTGGAGGTGATATTTGTTTTTGTCTTTATTCTTGATGTGGTATGAGTTTTTGATGATGTAGCTAACTAGAGGTGAGTTTTTTTGTCTAGTTTTTATTTTGATTGTAGATTGGGTTGCTTAAGAATTTTGATCACTCGGAGTTTGACTAATTGTTTGAATGGGTTATTAACATGTTTCGGTGTAAGTTTTTTGTGTATATAATTGAAGAATTGATGTTTGCAATAGTAAAAATATAGTATTTGAATAAAATTAAAAGAAAATCAAGAACTAATTAAAGGATGGATGCGAGCTAAAAGACCAAAAAGCCCATTACATGACTTGCACCTGGGTCATTTAACGTTACTCTTTTAACGGTCGTTTGGCTAAAGGACTGTTGTCAGAAACATACAAACACAAAGATGGACGATGTAAATGTTAAAGTTTAAGAACGGATGATGAAAATAAGTGTAAACGACAAGGAAGAAATTTGTATATTGACTCTACGGAGGGCAATAATTATGTAAACAACTTATTTAATATTGGTGATAAACTTCAAACTTGAATTAACCAGGACCTTAGTTTATTCAAAACGTATACTTTCTCATGACATATCACACATTAAGAATGCCTCTCTGACGTTCCAAAAGATGTCTAATATGGTTTAATATCTTTAATTTTGCGAGGCATACTCATCACTCATCCACGTACATGTTTTAGATTAAACTTGAGGCGGCGTAGGATTATCGATGAGGGCATTTGCGACCGATATGGCGTTAAATCTAACTTTGATTGATATTACTTGTAATCATGATCCAACCATGGGTTCTTTTACAGAAATAACATCTTTGTTGACATATACTTAACATAATGTTAATTACGCTATTACACCTCCAAGTCTATCATTGAATAGTTCACTGAGGACGACAACAAAAAATTTAATCTTCTTAAAGTTTGGTTTGCTATAACACTTCGTAAACTAGTCTACAGTAACTTTTAACTATTGAAATCGTGTAATTTGTAGAGGATCATAGATATGTTTTAATAAGGGAAAAACCGTGATAGTACTTTGTGTACTATGGACGGTTTTTTTTTTCTTTCAAAAAGGGTCCACGAGGCTGTAAAAACAGAGAAAGGGCGGCTATCTAGCGGCCCTCTTTTCTTTTCCCTCACTCTACCCTTTCATTTCCGCTTGAGCACAAGCAAGTAAAAAAAAAGAGAAAAGAACGAAAAGAGAAAATGGTTCCAGAAGGGAAAAAGTGTATTCAAATATTTGATCATTCCATACACAACATAGACATTCAAAATCTAAAACTATACATATACATATCGATAAGGCCGGATTTTTTTACGAAACTATACACAACCGTCGCCATGCGCGTGTAGTCTTGTAGTTATTGTTGACACTTTATGTGAGTGCCAAAAGTTCAATATAGACTCAATATTTGTCATAAATCCAATAAACCAATTATAGCCACTCATTTTTTCATCAAAAATAAAAAACTCACTTTTCACTTAAAAAAAAAAATTAAATATCTCACACACTGTTAATCGTTACGCAAAACAAAACATATCATCGCGACGAGAATTAAATTATCTTTCTATAGAGGGGCGACACTATGTACTTTCGACGAACTTTTTTTAAAAACGATTTTATATAAGCAATATACAGATTTTATGAAATCATATATATTTTAGGGCTTATAAATTTATATATGATATCTTATACGACTATCATATAATGATTTTCCGCATCTTTTCGTTGACTGAAACAAATTGAAAAAAAGTTCGTCGGATCACAAATCACTCTTGACAGAGAGATGAATGACACACTCATCAATATGATTTTATGAAATTCAATATAGCATTCTTTATGAAAATTCATATAATGCGATTCGTTATACGAATCATATATGATTTTTCGTAAATTCGTTCAGACAGAAAACTTTATGAAATCATATATGATTTTATGAAATCATATATGATTCGTTATACGAATCATATATGATTTTCGCAATTCGTGACTGAAACAAAATTGAAAAAAAGTTCGTTAGAATCACAAATCATATATGATTTCATGAAATCATATATGATTCGTTATACGAATCATATATGATTCGTTATACGAATCATATATGATTTTCGCAATTCGTGACTGAATGTATATCGTGTCACCCGTCTACTGAAAGATAAAAAAATACTCGTCGCGATGGTGTCTTTTTTGTCGTGTGACGATTTACCGTTTGTAAGATATTTTATTTTTAAAAAAGATGTGAAAAGTGAGTTTTTTTTTGATGAAAAAATAGATGGTTAAGATTGATTCATTGGATCTATGACAAATAATGGGTCTATGTTGATCTTAACTCTTACGTGAGTTTTAGCCCAATAGTTAAATTGTTGGTGCTTTACAATTAAAGCATATAAATATATTTAAAATGCATCGGATATGTCACCAAACATTGAATCCGTATGAAGCTTATAATTAAGTGAATTAATAACGTTTATTATACCCGGTGTCGCGTGATCGGTTGATTCAATGGAGCTTAAACGAATTATACGATTTCCCTTATGAAACCCACAAAACCCAACTAGTTACCAAAGTAGGTAACCTCTATTGATATCCACGCTACACGTCACGGTGTATCACTGATGTGTCGTTGTGTGTAGGTATTATTTATTATCAAGTTTTACTATTTATATTTTGCCTACTTTACTTAAAAACAACATTAACGGGCAGTGTACCCGATCAGCTGTAGGTTCGTTGGTAAGTAAGGTGTCAATCACTAAGAGCGAGAGCGTTAATCCTTAATTCTATCAGTATTTTAGTTATCTAAGTTAATGCTAAATCATTCTATGTTATGTTATACCTAAGTTAAACCTAAAACTAACGCAAAAAGAGGTGTTTTCAGCCCGAGAGATTGGCATGAGTTTTGGTTTACCTAGACTGAGATTGGGCGATTAACACACACGAGTTAACAATTAGAAGATAGAGAAGCGGTCAAGCCTATAGTAAGGAAACATATTATTAATATTTAATCTAAAAAAACGCAGGTTAGAGTTTATAAGTGCAATGATTGTCTTATCTCGTTATTGATATATCATTCCTAGATTTAGGCGGTACTTCTTCCTAAAACCTAGACATGACAATTCTGTCATAATTAACCACATCCGCATAAAGTACTCATGGTTGATTATAATCTATCTTAGAAGATAATAATGGTGATCTTATTAAATCCTAGCTCATCGAGACTTAACTAACTTACTGCTTAACGACTCTTTATATACTACTAGTCTACTGTCCAGATCTTTACCCAAGTAATCAGAACGTCTTTTGTTAATCCTAGGTCACTTGCTAGTCCAACTTGTTCACTAAACCAAAGGCAAAGATAGGTCAATATTTGTGATCCTATTACTCTAGATATATAAATTATAGATATGAAGAGCTATCCCGGCATCTAGCTAACGCTCTATTTGTATTCTTAGATCCAGTTGAATGATAGGTCACATACTTAAGCACGTAAACGAGTATAAATTGATAAACACAAAACAACACACAACGAATAAGATGCATTCAAAATAAACATAAACCAAACATTACATTATGATAAACATGGCTAATACCTAAAGGTATTAGCCAATAGTCATTGTAACTATACAAATGTCATAGATGAATGATTAAGGTAAACTAAACTGTTAAGAACGATACCAAAAACCAAACACATATTTAGAGTATAGAAACAACAAGGGTTTCCTATGGATTTGTAACACCCCCAAAATACGATATGCAGCGGAATACAACATTTGGGATGCTACTTCATGATACATGCACAGGAGTCCCAGAAAACGAGCAAATGATACGTTTATAAAACAAAAATTTATTTAAGAATGATCAGAGTTATTTAGGTCCCAGACTAACATAAACTTTTATTTTAAAAGTCATGACACCACTTCTATTCCAATACATCCTTCTTGTTTGAATATACAAAATATTTCACCGAGACACAATCTTTGATATCCGCATTCCGTTCCTTCCAAGCAATCAACAGCTCCTAAACCTGAGATTAATGCTTAAAAACGTCAACAAAACGTTGAGTGAATTCATAGAGTTTACAAACAACAGTCAGAACGCAATATTTGGTTCCACAAAACAACTATAACGTTGCTAGCAAGGCAAGTTATATCATGATTTCCACTAACATGAGCCCGTGTACCGAACCTTAACACATTTATCATTTATGATAAAATACTGACTGTGAAGTATGCCACTACCCCTAGTATCAATACAAAATGTCCGTTACAGGGTGTTCACCATCAGATTCAGACCCCGGACAGGGTTGTCAAACCTAATAGATCTATTTAATACATTCAGCGTTTACCTCCTCGGTAATTAACGGTCACACAGCAAAGGGTATATACTCATAGCAATGAAATCATATCACGTATCGAAACATATCGCGTTCAATTTTCAAAACAACATGTATCCCCCTCGCGGGTTTTAAAACATTTAAAACAGTTCAAAAGCGAGGCTATGAGCTCACCTTAATCGAAGCCGAAGATCAAATAATCGAAACAATCACGAACTACTCAACAATGAACTCAACCGTGACCTATAATTTATGTCGCTCGATTACTATACAATAAGGTACGATCGAATAGTGCGTTCATTGCAACTATTAAAACGATATAGATATACATACACTTGTGATGAGAAATCCACTTGCGCGTCTTAGATCCTTGATTGTTAGTTTTATATACTAATAAAATATATAATATAATATTCCAAAAGAGCAATTAAGAACTTTCCTAAAGTCTCCCTTAAGAAAAGCTCACTCTAAAAGATATATATAATATATAATACGTATATTTAACCGGGAAGAATGATCACCCGGGTCGTTTCCCCAACGACTTGTGAAATTGAAACCTTGCTTTAGCTTGGATTATGATTTGAATGAGAGAAAAGATATTTTTGAGTATCTATAACTACTAAATAAAAGCAACAATTAAAATGAACAATTAAAAGCAATTAAACACTTAAACAATTAACGGGAAACAAATAAAACGCGACAATTAAGCAAATACACTAAAATTAACTCCTAAAAATGCAAACTAAATTTCTAAACCTAAAATAGGACAAAAGAAAATTTTAAGAAAAAGAAAAATATTTTTTTGATTATTTTTGAATTTATTATGAATTAAAAACTAATTTAATCTAATTAAATCCTAAAAAATAGCAAATTAAGTCCTAAAAATTAAGAAAAATGATTTTTAAACTTAGAAAAGTCTAAAAACTCAGAAAACTATTTTTAACTATTTTTAAAATTAAAATCCTATTTTTAAAATTAAAATTAAAAGCTCAAAAATGAGAATAAAAATCTAAAAGAGTTGAAAATGATTTTTCTTAATGTAAAACTAAAAGTAATTTTTATAAAACTAAAAACTATTTTTTTGTATTTTTCTGAAACTTTTTTCTATTTTTTATGTATTTTCTAAAATTAAAACTTTCAAAAAATGATTAAAAATAATCTACTTAATGAAAAATTATCAAAAAATCAGGAAAAGTCTAAAAAGCTATAAAGATTACTAGAAAAATAAAAGAAAGTACTCAGCTTAACTAAAAAGCCCTAAATAAGCTGTGTTCAGCTACGGCTTATTAAAAATGAGAAAAAGGAAAACGTGTATAACTATTAGGTTGTGCAAGCTAAGGTTGGATGAGCTATTGTAGCACACTTGGTAAAACGTATGGTTTATAAGAGAGAGGTCGTGGGTTCGAGGTCTGACAACCCACTTTTTGCTTATTTTTTATTTTTTTGAAATTTTTTGAAAACCAAAAGCTAAAACTTATTAAGCACACCTTTTTAAGCTAATTTAATAAATTGAGCATAAGCTCAAACTCAAAAACAAGCTCAGAAAGAGCTTTTGAATTCCTGTTTACAGAAAGTGAGGCTTAAAGCTCACTTTTGCTTATTTGGACTAAAAGCTTTGCACGAACTTTAATATAAGCTCATTTTGAAAACCAAAAGATGTTCTAGAAAGCTAATGATGTGCTTAATCTAATTCTAACAAGCTACTTTGGCCACAACTACTCTACACTATCTGAAATTGATAATCAAAGTAGCAAACTCAGGAATAAGTACAAAAACCTCAAAATAAAATTAAGCTAGATTTCTTAAAAAGCTAAAACAGACTTTGAACTTTTGAGAACTAAGAGAACTACTTATAAACTAAAATCCTAATGCTTAAAAACTAAACTTATAAGCTAGAAATCTATATTTAGCAAGCTACTACTACTACTACTGTTTTTGATCTTTTTGGCTTTTATATGACTTTTTAAGACTAAATGTACCTAGGCAATTAAGCTGGAAAATAAAAAGCAAGTCCTAAACTATATTAAGCTATGTGTGAGTTTTAAGCTAGCTAAAATTAAGATCCTAAATCCTACATTAACTAACCTAAAATGAAGATTAAAAGGCAAGCAGTAGTAACTGCTGTTACTACTCCTGGTGTAATTGGAAAAGCCACAAACACAAGTGTGCAGGTTACCTTAAGGGTAGACCTACACAACACACTCCTATTGAGTGTGTTTGAGCAAACTACAAATGCAAATCAAGCCTAAGAGGCTTGATTCAATTTTTAACCAACAAAACTTAAGGAGAAATCTCCCCTGGTGCTGACACAAAGAAATTAAGCTTAAACATGATTTTAAGCTAAAACTAAACTTTCAAACCTCTTTACATCTTAATCTAATATGAAAATCAAACTGGACAAAGAAAATTTACCTAGTTGCTTTGACTTTTAGAGGTCAAACAAGACTATTCCAAACACTCCTTAAATTTTTGACAGATTTCAAAAAGCTTATTAAATCAAAATCTAAAGATCTAAACCTTAAAACCAGATAATAAGTAGCTTATAACCCTCCTAATAAACATAATCCAATAACTAATTTAAGCTAGAATCAAAAAGCTATAAGCTAAGCTAACTATTTTTTTGGCTTTTAAGTGATTTTTTTAAGACAAGTGAAGCTAATCAAATTTTAAACTAATAAAGCTAAAAACAGAAAAGCAAATATACCAAATAAGCTAGGATAAGATCATATAAGCACAAATAATAATACAAATTAAGCAAATAAGCAAACTAACAATAATAAGCAATTATTAAGCTAAATATTAAAGGACAAAGAAATTTAAATGAAGACTTACAGGAACCTTAGCCAATCAAAGGTAAAAGAGCTCAAAGAGCTTATCAACAGCTCTGGCTTATTTAAAATAAGCCAGTAAAGTCCATGAGATCCCTTCCATTTTTGGATCTCCTTCCAAAAGCTTAACTAATTTTATGATTAAAGTAAGATTAAGACTGATTTAAACTCAATTACTAGCTTATAGACTAGTAAGAGCTAATAAGAGCTTATAGGAGTTTATGAGCTTTTAGCTTAACAATGAAGGGAAAATGAAAGCTTATAGGTGAAAAAGAGAGAGCTTATGATAAGTGTAAAACTGAATTTCATTCACTAAAAACTTTGATTACATTACTTTAAAAAGGAAATTACAAACCATTTAAGAAAAATTACATTAAGCTAAAAAAATAAAATTTAAGCTAAACTAAAAGCTACTTACTACTACCTAGATGGTGAATGTGTGTGAAGTGTGAGCTATTTATAGCCAGTTGATGAAGATTCTAGGTTGCCTTGCTCTACACGCTCCAATCAATCATGTCCGTACAAAATCCTAATCATTGGATAATGATTTTGAGCCCTTGGATCAAGTTACAACTCACACGGATTGCCAAGCTGGCAATCCTTGATGTGACGTTTGTGCTACTTGTGTGAGAGTATTTAGTGTAAAAATCATCATCTCTTGTGCTTTTCTTCCTGCCGCATATCCTCTTAGCTTAAGTGAGCCAATGAGAGTGCTTGATTTGACAAATCTAACCCTGCCATCATGTTTGTGATCACTTGAATAGCCCATTGTACCCCTTAATTTTGAAAAGCCCTTTGTTTTTGACTGTAGGTAACTTTGGAGGAGACGATGAATAGTATCACACCCTTGGCGCCCTTTTTATAACTGAAACGGGTAATTTGTTTTAAACTTTGGGGTAATGGCAAGTTCAGTCCATGTGGTTGTGTTTAACAAAAGTGTAGTGTAAAATGACTTTCTGAAATGGCACATTTGGTCCTTGGAGTTTTATAAAAAAGGAAATGGGCTAAGGATTTTGGGCTTTTGGATCCGGGTAAGGGTTTAAGGAAAGATTAGGCCCAATGTAGGTTAGGGACTATTTGTGTAACTTTTAAAACTTGAGGGATTGATTTTGTGATTTTGGATTCTTCCTTTAGTGTTGACTTTGACTTTTTGACCAGAGTTGACTGAGGGTTGACTTTTCTGACTTTGGCTTCCGGCTCTTGCACGCTCTTCCGTTCTCGTATCCGTGTTAGCCCGTTTTTGACGGTTTTCTTGTGATTTTTGTCTTATCCTTACCTGCATACACAAAACACAAAAACAAGCATATCTTTGCCATTTTTAGTTTATTTTGGGTTTAATTGGGTTATTTTAGGTATAAACGGATATGTGTATTTTTACACATATCAATCCTAAACCCCACATAATTGAGTTACGGTCATTCTTTTACTTACACGTTACAATACTTTATTGAAAACTTTCTATTTTCGGAAACTTTCTGTTTTTGAAAAGTTACCATTTTTGAAAAGTCCGTCCATTTGGTCACGTTAGTCCATAAAATATTTTATCTTTTATCTATAACCATTTTATCATCGTCTTGCCATTTATATGATACTCCCGACGATATTCTTCTTATATACTCGTATGTATAAGTATACTATATTTCGAAAGTTTCCATTTTTAAGAATTATCCATGTTCATAAAAATTGTTAAGTCTAAAATGTTATAATTGTAATAAGAATAGTGTTTATTATTTTTATAAACATCCAACAAGTCTCATATCAACTCGTTGACTTTCAAAAGTCAACGTTGGACTTTATTTGACTTTTACTATTCATATATATATTTTCCTAAATCTGACCCATCCAAAACGACCTGCTATATCACATTTTCACGACTCGAACTCTAAAGAGATTTTATTCAAAACGACGTTTCGGACAACTTTTTAGTTTTACCCGAGACCCGAAACTCGAAGGACAATAACGAAAATGCCCCTGCAAGTTTCTGCTGGAACTATTACATTTTTAATATAACGCAGAAAATTGACTTTCAGTTTTGACCCGTTATCTTGCGATTTTAAAACTAACAAACCTCGCTGCAAAGTAAAACGGCATTCCGAACAACTTTCGTGTTTTGCCGGAAGGCTAAAACGGACTCGAACGTAAAGTGATGAAAATGACTATAAATCTGGACAAATTCCAAATATAGCTAATAGTGTTTGAATTATTTAAGTTTCCTATATCTTGTTTTCGTCGTAATTTTTCGTTATTAAGAGTTAGAGACCATCTTTATACCGAAAATCGATCGTAAAAAATATACTCTATCATATTTTCTTATCCAAAATTAGATTTTACAATATCACGAACCCTTGTTTTTCCGCCGCCAAAGTTTCTGCTCAGTTTTGCGTTTTACAAAACACACCAAAATATATTTTTGACCCAAAAATCACCTCGCAACATGCCTAAACTAGCCGATACACGATATCCATATCGTTCAATCATTCAATATCACAACTAATCTAGCGCACGATCCTCAGATTTCATCACATGAAATATATCAAAAACAAATCAAATCGCGAAAACGATTATATTACTAGTAATAAGAATACTTACAATGTTATATTAAGCAAGATTGAACAAGAAAAGTTTCCGTCTCGTCGCCTTTGTTCCTAGTCGTGACTTCGGACCAGACCAAAACCAAAAACAGAACAGTTTTCCATTTAACCAAGCTTTCACAAACGATTATCTACCCACGATAAACCCACTTACCAACCGAAAACACTTGAATCAAACCCGAACTCCAACTTGAAAAATACCCATTGCATGTTATATATTTTTGGTGGAAAACGTAGGAAATGACGAGGGGATTAAGAAAATATAACTTGATCATTTTGCATGTCATTTTTCGGCGGCCGACGGCGGCGGTGGTGGTTCACCGGCGGTGAGGCAAGAGATGGAGAGAAATAAATTTAGTGTGTGTGTTTTTATGAAATAAATGGAAGTAAAATTCCTTTATATACTTCCATACTTTGAGCTTTTGGCAAAAATAATCCTCCCCTCTTTTCTTGTTTTGATTTTTGACACATAAGCTTTTACCTTAACATATAACCGGCCACCATGACTCGGGATTATACTTTCGTGACTAAATTCATTTCCGTCACACTTAATTTGGTTTAAAATATTTAATAAAAAAATGTTAACTCACGTCAAAATAAAGTTTTGACTCGGTCTCGGCTAGAAAGCGGGAAATAATGTCGGAGTCCAAAGAAATATGAATTTCAAAAAATATAAAATCAACGGGGGCGTCATAAATTTTTATTAGGCCCAAAACGTACAACGGTCGCGCGGTCAAACTTTGACACGCACATCGACTAAAAATAATAATTTCTCAAATCCGTTCGTAATAAAATACGAAAATAATTATTCACGACAACAACAAAAAATTTAAATGTCGACGTTCAATCTTATGAACTTATAAAATAATAATTATGACGTTGAATCCGCGACCGTTTACGTGTCATAAAAAATCGGGTTGTAACATTGCGAACCACCTTAAAGGGGAGCGCCGTCCTGGTGCTCGGGTTCACTACTGTCCTAACTTCACTCGCGGTGAGGCGGTCGCTTCGTCATCGAACGGACTCACATGTTCGCACGAAACAAATACGCGATATTATACTCACTTCGACTATTCCGGATGGTAAGTCAACAAAACAAATGGTAATTCATATCAATGAAATCAAAATTTAATTACAATCTCTCTTTATCATAAGAGACAAAATACGCCACGGAACGTATCCGAGAAAACATAAATCACGTCGTTTTTAAACGAAAGACTTTAAACGAAAGATCAACCCAAATCTTAATTTGGTGATTATTCCAAACATAACATTATCGCACACGCTACACAAAACCGAAAACATACGTCGCTAACCCGTAACCCAAGAGTACAGTCATCGTCCAAAGCCAAATACATCATTCATCTAAAACCATAAATAATCAATCTATATCCAAAATACCAAGATTACACTTCAATATCCAAAACCATAAATAACATTGCTAACCAAAACCAAAACATCTGTGTCGCCATCCACCCGGGTCTCAGTTAATAATGCACCAAACTGTTGCGAAAACATTCTGGAGTACATATGACCCCATCAAACCGCATTATTCACTATTAATTTATAACCACATAATCATATAAGCACATATTCGCCTATTCGTCATTTTACAATGACTTTATATTTCGGCCTAGCTTTACTTAGGCACTTTACCAAACTTGCTCATTATTCACCTTAGCAACTAATCATGCTCGCTTATTATAAAGCCTTAGCAAAATAATCGGGCTTGCTTATAATGAAGCCTCAATAATACCACAATGCATGCTTACGATGAAGACTCAGCAATATAGCTATTCTCGCTCACATCAATACATACCCATCCAATTCAAATTTCTTGTTATACCGAGCTTGCTCGATATACCTTGCTTCTTATGAACAAATCGACTCAACTTAATTACGGTCGACTCCTATACCCAATATAGCTCATGCTTGTGTTTATTCTCGAACCACGAATGATATAGACTTTCGGGATACCACTCCCCCATGTTCACAGGAAGACCTGCGTGCCCGTCTATATTGGTATCTTTCATTTATTTCTGGGCAAATATACCCATTCACTCACATCCTAAGCCACATCATGGGCTACACAAAAGTGACATAAGCGCTTATTAACATTCAAAGCACATAGCACGTAAAGCACATTTCTCACATAATTCCGCGGTGATAATCCTGCAAGAATACACATACAAGATCAAAACAATCGATAGCAATCGAGAAAAACAATTGAGCATCATGGACTTATTGCTCGTTGATGAAAAAAATCAAAATTCCAACGTTTCCACGCGGTGACTAGCACAATCGGCTCGGTCCTGACACATTGCATTACATCATAGATGAATCGAATCATTAAGTCGAGAAAATCACTCACATTCCTAATTCAATACCGCTCGTTTTAAGGCGTTGGCTACTTTGGTCGTTCCTCCAGAATGGGGACGGATGTCACCATTTTTCTAGAGTCTCCAATCAATTCGCCCCTCTTTACGCACTCAAGTCGTCACGTCACGGAGTAAGGATCACTACACCTAACCGTAGGTCAGGGATCTTTTAGTTCCTTATTCTAATCCTTGACGGTTAAGGTACATTCGCACACTATATCACCACCACTTTCCATAACGGGGAAGAAGTTTTCTTCACGGTCTTCGGTTGGGGACACAACCAAATTGCCAACGCACATTTGATGTAGGAGAAGTCCTTCTCCATTCTCTCACCTTTACTAACCTCCTTCAATTCGGAATCCTTATGACCTCAAGTAGCTCCCTTCCCTGTGTCGGTATCCGGTTTCTTGGTCACTTCACCATCTAAATCTATCCCATCATTTATCTAATGATTTTCGGGTTTGGTCTTGCGTCCACGTATTAATTGGCACTGTATGACCTTTACTAATCCTCGAAGAAATTGTTGTTACCACGGACATGCGACATCCATTCCGGCCACACTTCTTTTCTTTTAAGTCTGCTTCTACTATGCATCCGTCCATAAACCAATATTTCCATTCCGACTACCGGTCCTTTTCACGAGGACTTGACCTTATTACTTTTTCCTAGACTCACTCGGATTCAATAAGAATCTCGGTACGGATTTCTCCCAGAATGTCTCGGTCAATTATACGACTAACTTGGAGATCCTATCCAGGTAGTCAATTCAAAACTTATTTTAACTTGATGGGTAATCCATCGTGGGCAACCGATAAAAACACTTTTCCCTTTCGAGAAACTCAACTCAAATCAAATTCTTCTCCAAAATCCTCGACATTTTAAAGGTGACGATTATTCAGACATAGCGTGGTTCTTCCCTATATTATGCATAGTTGATCAAGTTATGCATAATTGAGGACCAAATGACGTCATGTCCATCCTCGTCGAACGTTCCTTTTTCATACGCTACACGCGCAAGTTATTTTCTCAGTAGCTAAAAAAAATTCAAATAAAAGTAAAAATTGTTTGTTTCAACTTTTAGGAAACAAAAGTTAGCACCCCCCCCCCTCCATCACCCCCCCCACCCCTCCCCACCCCCCATCCTACCATTCCCATTTTAATTCTAACCCGACACTCCCCCCCCCCCCCCTCCTTTTTTGTTGATTTATATTTTCCTTTGAAGGACAAATTTGGTTGACTCCACGGGTCAGTTTATGTGCAAATTTGAAAACACGTTTGCTATTGTTTACACAATAGTTTATACAACATTATCTGTGCAATTCGCGCAACGACATTCGTTCAAACACACGACTTCGTTATTGCGATCCAACGTTTTTAAATTCATAAATTTTACAAGACATCTTTTTATATAGTTCGGTCAACGATCACAGCAAGTATCAACTATACCCACTCATGGACTATGCAAACAAGTAACATACACATGCGGGGGGGGGGAAAAAAAAAAAAAAAAAGAAAGATTCGCCAATTGAAGTCACCAAACACTTGGGGTCAAATCAATCTCTCAATGAGTCAAATGTCTTAAGGTAACTACGACCTCCAAGCACCACTTAGGTGAACAACATCTACATTAACTCTTCTAGAGTTCTAAATCCAAACAATGGCTAAAGAATGCACAATCACTACACCGGTGATAAGATAAAACTTTGAGGCAATGATGACCTCAGACCAATAAGCCTTTAGCTTCTTGAAACATTCCTAATTACTAATCCGTGGATATAAAAGGTATGAGGTTTTCGCCTACGGAATTCATTCCGAGTCTAATTTCCAGAAACATAGGGCACACTACCCAAAAAGTTTCAGAACCAAGGTGAAATTACCATTTTGCCCCTATCTATCAAGGCTGCCATTTTCCAGAATTTTATCGCTACACTAATTTGAGTGTATCTCCTAAACCATGCATTCGCAAAAGCTAAAACGACCGCTCAAATCTAAGTTTGTTCAATATCTAGAACTTACAGTTTTACATATTTAGGTGTTTCTATGTAAATTTTTTTTCTTTTTTTTAACTTATTTACACATTCAAATTCTGGTCTAAAATTTCGACTAGTTTTTGCCATTTATGTGATAACTCATTCGTCGGGCGTCGATATGACTCCATCCGAATTCTTATATGTACCTAAGATGTTTTTCTGCATCCTAGTCTAATTTACCAGGTCTTCATAAACCAAAAACATTTTGAAACAAACCCAACAAGCTGCTGATCAAAATCAGTCCCCAAGAACTTGTGATTGATTTTGTAACTTACGGGAACGAGCGTAATTTGAAATATATTGATGATATTGATGTGAGGTCAGAGGGAGGTGATAGATCTATGAGTCCTCTGCAGGTACCATAATTCCCTTTTTAAAGTTAATACAAAAATATAAGGATGTTATTCACTTTCCAACAGAACAGATTGACTAGTTTTAAGTAAAAAACGGACCTATATCTATCATCCGGAGTGTTACGACTTATCAATGAACACAACACTTTAAAGGACATATGCCCACATCCATATTGGATTCCAGGTGCCTTATGACCAAAAGTAAATTCGTAATCAATCTACAACCTATGGTTACAATTGCCATAATAAATCTATTTCAAGTCCAACCCAAACACCATTTAAATTCCTCCATAACTCATTTACAAGCCATACCTAATGATTAGAAACTTTTTGAAACACATCAAACCTCATGGGTTTTCCAGAATCAAACATTTCAAGACTTTACTAAGTATAGGGTCTGATACAACGAGAATCAAACCGCAAACAACACATCCTTTATTCGAAAGCTCCCAAGATAGACGTTTCCAAACGAACATTCGCGAGGAATAAGGTTAATAAACCATTTTCCAAAACAATGAAGGGTTATGAGATGACATATAAAAGTCGCACTCCCATCAACTGGAAAATCTCAAAACGATAAATTACGAAACAACATATGTGATTCAAAATCAATACAGAAGTACATTCAATTTCAAAAACCAATTAGGAAAATCTTACAAGTGGGATCGAAAAACTAAGTCGAGTCCCGACATCAAAAGATAACAGCTGTAAAGTCGAAAAAGTCTCGGAGATAATCATATAACAGCGATGCTTTCCTCATATATATTAAAATGATTTTATCATATCGCTTCAAAATGCTCATAAAAATTAAACTCTTCGCAAGTTGCGAATATCAAAACATATATATAGGCGCACATCATAAGGCGGATACCGTATATATATATATATATATATATATATATATATATATATATATATATATATATATATATATATATATATATGTATATATATGTGTATATATATGTGTATATATATGTGTATATATATATATATATATATATATATATATATATATATATATACGCACACGTATATAATATCTTTATCAGTGTACATCCACTTGTCACGCACATAGATTGCAATTAAAGGCATCACATAAGGCATCTAAGGATCAGGAACAACACGCGCGCGGATATCGGACAACGGTGAAAGACTCGTAAAAACTTTTCAAAAAACAGTTATAGTCCAGGTTTTGAAAACGACCTAGTTCGTTATAACCAGTGTTCTGATACCACTCTGTAACACCCCTAAAATACGATACGCAGCGGAATACAATATTTGGGGTGCTACTTCACGATACAATCACACAAGTCCAAGTAAACGTTCAAATGATACGTTTATAAAACAATTTTTTTATTTATATGAGGAAAATCAGAGTTACATAGGTCCCAAATAAATTCAGAAATTTCTTTTCTAGTTAGTCACATCACGACTTTCTTACAAAACCCCTTTTTTATAAATGTATAAATTTTCACCGAGACACAATCCCAATATCCGCGTTTCGTCCCATCCAAGCCATCAATATCTTCTAACCTGAGATACATGCTTAAAAACGTCAACAAAACGTGAGTGAATTCTATAGTTTACAAATAACAGTAGAACGCAATATTCGGTTCACAAAAAAACAATTATAAAATTGGCTTGCAAGGCATGTTATATTATGATTTCCACTAACATGAGTCCCGTGTACGAAACCTTAACACATCTTATCATTTAGGATAATACTGACGGGAAGTATGCCATCCCTAGTTCAATACTAAATGTCCACTACAGGGTGTTCACATTAGATTTCAGACCCAGGGACAGAGTTGTCAAAACTCCAATAGATTCTTATTATGCATTCGCGTTATCCTCTCGCGTAATTAACGGTCACACAGTAAAAGGCATATACTCATAGCAATGAAATCATATCACGTATCAAAACACATCGCGTTTAATTTTCAAAACAACATGTATCCCCCTCGCGGGTTTTAAAACATTTCAAAAGTGAGGCCATGAACTCACCTCGACCGAAGACGACGATCGAACAACCGAGTCTACCATGAACATCAAGAACACAATCACGGACTTTAAATTACGTTCCGCTCGATTACAATACTTGAGTACGGATCAACGATGAGTCATAGTAACGACTAAAAACATATATATATATATATATATTATTATATATATTTATATATATATTATATATATTGATATAATATATTATATATATATATATATTTATATATATATATGTATATATATATATATATATATATATATATATTCATACATGTAATGAGAAATCCACTTGCGCGTCTTAGATCATAAACCCCATAATATTGGTTACGATATTCATTTATTATCAAGCTAGTACTTCTAGAAAAAACTTTCTATTTTTTGAAAACTTTCTATTTTTGAAAAGTTACTATTTTTGGAAAGTCCGTCCATTTGGTCACGTTAGTCCATAAAATATTTTATCTTTTATCCATATCCATTTTATCATCGCTTTGCCATTCATATGACACCCCCGACGATATTCTCCTTATGTACTTGTATGTATAAGTATACTATATTTCAAAAGTTTCCATTTTTAGCATTATCCTCTTTCATAAAAATTGTTAACTCTAAAATGTTATACTTGTAACAATAATAGTGCTTATTATTTTTATAAACATCCAACAAGTCTTTTATCAACCCGTTGACTTTCAAAAGTTAACGTTGGACTTTATTTGACTTTTACTATTTATATATATATATCCCTAAATCTGACCCGTCCAAAACGTCCCGCTATATCACATTTTCACGACTCGGACTTTAAAGAGATTTTATTTAAAACGACGTTCCGGACAACTTTTTAGTTTTAGCCGAGACCTGAAACTCGAAGGTAAATGAAGAAAATGCCCCTGCAAGATTCATTTTAGACCCAAAAATTCATTCACGACACCTCTAAAGTAGTCTATAAACAATATCCAACTCGCTCAATCATCCAACAACATAATCTACTCTATACGACGCAAGATCCATCAGATTTTATCACATGCAATAGCCAAAAACAAATCAAATCGTAAAAATAATTATTAAACTATCAACAAATATACTCACAATGCTATAGAAAGCAAAATCGGACTCGATCAAAACTCGTCTCGTCCCCTTTGTTCTTTGGCCGCGACTTCAAACAAGACCAAAACCAAAAACTGAACATTTTTCCAATTAACCAAGCTTCCAAAAACAATTATCTACCCATGATAAACCCACTTACCAACCGGAAACACTTGAATCAAACCCGAACTCCAACTAGAAAAATACCCATTGCAAGTTATATATTTTTGGCATGGTTCTAAAAGGCGCGTCATGGCGCCGCAAAGGCGCGAGGCGTGACATCCACGCCACGCCATAGACCAAGGCTTGGGCTTAAGGCTTGACGTGAGATGAGAAGTAAAAAAACGTGATAAGACGCGATACAACGTGATGCGTGGAGGCTTTTTGAATACAATTTCGATAAAAATCGTATTTGTATATAGAAATGAAAAACATTACATGCAAAGATAGTTTCTTGACTTTATTATTCCTTATTTATGACACTTTTTGTAAACTCAATATATTTTTAATATGATATAAATATATAAATTTATAAATATTTTCATATTTTGTGCCGCTTTAATTCACCCCTTAAAAACATCATGACTCGCCATGGCTCGCAAAGGCGTGATGCTTGGCTATGCCGCCACGCCATGCCTCACGCTATTTATAACCTTGATTTTTGGTGAAAAACGTAGGAAATGACGAGGGGATTAAGAAAATATATCTTGATCATTTTGCATGTCATTTTCCAGCGGCCGACGGCGGCAGTGGTGGTTTCCGGTGGTGGTTCACCGACGGTGAGGCAAGAGAGGGAGAGAAATAAATATAGTGTGTGTGTGTTTTTATGAAATAAATGGAAGTAAAATGCCTTTTTATACTTCCATACTTTGAGCTTTTGGCAAAAATAGTCCTCCCCTCTTTTCTTGTTTTGATTTTTTGACACATAAGCTTTTACCTTAACATATAACCGGCCACCATGGCTTGGGTTTATACTTCGTGACTAAATATAATTCCGTCACACTTAATTTGGTTTAAAATATTTAATAAAAATGTTAACTCACGTCAAAATAAAGTTTTGACTCGGTTTCGGCTAACTCGGGACGAGGACGATAAAATACAAATTATCATCATAAAAATAATAACGAAGCGCATTGAAATTTCTACGATGCTCAAAACGTTTAACGGTCGTGCGGTCAAACGTTGACTCGCAAATCGACTAAAAATAAAAATTTCTAAATTCCGTTCGTAATAAAATACGAAAATAACTATTCATGACAAATAAAATTTTAAATGTCGACGATCGTTCACATGAACTTATAAAATAATAATTATGACACCGGATACGCGATCGCCATACGCGTCATGAAACTCGAGTTGTTACATTCCACCCACCTTAAAGGGAGCGTCGTCCCGGTTCTCGGTTCTACTTACTCGTCCTAACTTTCACTCGTGGCGTGACGGCTCATCGTCATCGCGCGGGTTTATACGTTCTTACTTAATAAATATGCGGTTTCTACTCGCTTTGACTATTCCGAATGGGAAGTCAACAAAACAAATGGTAATTCAGACCAACGAAATCAAAATTTAATTACAATCGATCTTTATCATAAGAGACAAAATACGTCACGAAACATATCCGGGAAAACATAAATCACGTCGTTTTTAAACGAAAGACTTTAAACGAAAGATCAACCTAAATCTTAATTTGGTGATCATTCCAACAAAACAAAGCGCACATCGCTACACAAAACCGAAACATACGTCGCTAACCAAAACCCATGCGTACGTCATCGTCCAAAACCAAAATACACGTCATTATCCAAAACCAAAATACAAATTGCTAACCAAAACCAAAACATACGTGTCGCCCTCCCGGTCTCATTTAATAATGCACCACCGGTTGCGAAAATATTCCGAAGTACATATGACCCCATCAAACGCATTATAGCACTATTACATATAACTACATAATCATTTAAGCATATATTCACATATTCATCATTTTACAATGACTTTATATTCTGGCCTAGCTTTACTTAGGCACTTTACCAAACTTGCTCATTATTCACCTTAGCAACCAATTATGCTCGCTTATTATAAAGCCTTAGCAAAATAATCGGGCTTGCTTATAATGAAGTCTCAATAATACCATAATTCTTGCTTATGATGAAGCCTCGGCAATATAGCTATTCTCGCTCACATGGGTACATACCCATCCAATTTAAATTTCTCATTATACTGAGCTCGCTCGCTAGCCTAGCTCTTTGATAATGACCTCAACTTAATTACGGTCAACTCCTAACCAATCATAGTCATGCTTGTGGTTTATCTTGCCATGAATGACTAGATTTTCTAGATACCCATCCATGTTCACAGAAGACCTTTTAGGTGTGCGTACCCGTCTAATTGAACTTTCATTTATTTCCGGGCAAATATACCCATTCACTCACATCGTAAGCCACATCATGGGCTATACAAAAGCGACATAAGCGCTTATTAACATTCAAAGCACACAGGACCTAAAGCACATTTTTCACATAATTTCGCGGTGATAATCCTGCAAGTATACACATACAAGATCAAAACAATCGATAGCAATCGAGAAAAATAATTGAGCATCATGGACTTATTGCTCGTTTGAAAACAAAATTAAAATTCCAACGTTTCCACATGACAACTAGCTCAATCGGCTCCGTCTTAACACATCGCATTACATCATAGATGAATCGAATCATTAAGTCGAGAAAATCGCTTACATTCCTAATTCAATACCGTTCGACTTAAGGCATTGGCTACTTTGGTCATTCTTCCAGAATGGGGACAGATGTC
>BQNB010003204.1:0-52862 GCA_026074375.1 Tanacetum coccineum
TACTTATGGTCAAGTTGGTTGTCACTCAACCTTTTGCCATTGTTGTAGGTACACCACAAACCACTTTCACTCACTAAGAAGGTATATGTAAAAGGCGGCTAAAAAATTTTCAAGGACCAAGCGTGCAAGAAACGTGTAGAACATGTGTATTTTGGCGGGAAATGGAAAACCAATAGAGCATTGAGGGACCAACGGTACAATTTAAAAAAGCAATATCAAAACGAATAGGTAACCCAACGGGCAACGGTTATAAAGTCTCTGCCTTTTTTACTAGACAAAAACACAAACAAAGGCAACATTAGAAAACCGTTTCAAGCATGTCTTCTTCATCTTATGCCTTCATCTTATGCCTTCGGTCCTACAAAGTGTAAATGTGGGCTTCCGTTGATGACACTCGCCTCTTGGACACGTGACAACCCTGCTAGACGATTTGGTGTTTGCCCTAACAAATATGTAAGCCGTTGCATTTTCTAGATCTTATTTTATTAGCTAATCATAAATTCTCTTATTTTCAGAAAAAAAGAATCAAGCACTATAAAAGATGGTATTGGAATGACCCGGAGTTAGAGAATAAATGGTATAGAACTCAATTATATGAGATGCATATGCTTCTTAATCCCTCGCAAAGAGAAGAACTAAAAAATGAATTAACAAGCTGAGAAGAACTCGCAGTCATTCAAGTTGAGTTTGCTGATATGGAAGGTCAAATGCAGCAACTCATGGAAGAACTAAAGAAAAGTCAAAAGAATGCTTTCTTTTGGAAGTCAAGTGCGATAGTGTTTGGGGTTGTGGCTTCATTTATGTTTGTTATGAATTAATTAGCTTGGATTTATTTTATCTAATCAATTGTATGAATTATCCATGATCAGTTGTTTTTCTTGGTGTTAAACGGTAACAACGTTGATGTTGATCCCAATGAACAGATCTTGAACTCCTTAGCTAGATGTAAGGTTTAGTATCCTTGGATAAATCCAAAGATACTAAGACTGAAACTTTGAGTGTATGATATAAACTATGCAGAATCTAGTTTATACCACTAAGAAGAATAAAGAAAAAGTGTGTTTGAAATATAGAATTACAACCAAAACAATAAGCTTCAATATATTAATACGAACACTCTTTGACAATGTTAGGGTTTACAACCTTGAAGCTATGAATACTATGAAAGACCGATATGATGTGATGTATTTCTAACTATGCCGTAGGGTTCCTTTTATACACTAAGGAAACCCTAATGGGCTTACAAAACGCGTACAATGATAATGCTTATCTATTCCAAATTTAACTCATGCATATCATAATAGCAGTACTAACTATATAAGACTAATAGTACTAACTATACTGGCAGTACTAATAAAGTACTAGCAGTACTAACTAGTATAACTAACAGTACTAACTACTTAGTCTGTTTTCTTCAATCTCTAGCAGTAGAATCAATTCTGAACTAGCAATAGTAAATTAGCACCAGCAGTAGTAACTCAAAATTCCCAACATTCATATTTCTCCACAAGTTTCTAAGGCCTTTCCCGATTGACCTTAGTCCACCACGATGCTCATCTTAAATCTGAACTTGACGGTTGATGATTTCAGTTTGACGAGTGTAAAAAGGTTCCAAGTGAGGTTCAATATTAGGTAGGTTTTGAAAAAATTGAGGAACTTCATTTGTTAACGAATTGACATAACGAATGGGGGAAGGAGTGCTTGCACGTGAGGTCCCTTTTTCATTTCCTTCATCATCATCGTTAAGGTGAGAGGAGGATGGTTGATCAAAGGCGGAGGAAGAAGAAGTGGAGTGACGACCTCTTCTCGTGCCAAGATCCTTTCTAGTCTTTCGCTCTTGTTGAGCGGTAAGAGGATTCATGACATGATCGTACAAGACATAAGACTCATTGTACAATTCGTGATTTTCATTCATGACAAATTTAAACAAACGGGTTAATAACATACCATAGGGTAAAATTAACCTCTTTTGTTTAGTGACCCACTCCATTAGTTTTGCCACGAAATAGGCAAGGTTGAACTTTTCGGAGTGTACAACACAATAAAGCATGTAACAAAGACATGCGGGAACATGTTCCCGATTACCCCCCGGACAGAAAACGTTTTCCCGGTTATATTCTAAGGTTTGAAGGTTGTCAAAATTTCACGAGTGAGAATTTGATATTCATGAACATCAATTTCTTCCTTATGACGAATGCGTCTGACTTGACATTCTCGATCAATTCGAATAGACGAAATGATGTCATCAGGAGAAGGAGGGTTGGTTTGATATGCATCATCCGTAGGGACACCATATGCCAACTCGTCAAGTGACCATTTGTCTGTAAAGATGCAAGCACCCTCGCAAGGTATGTCAAGAATTTATGCAAAATTTTTAAGAGAATACGAAAAGAATTGATTTTGAATCACAAACTCGACAAACATTTGACCTTCGTCGGAATAGTTTAGTTGATATTGACTAAAAAACTCAAGTATGAACCGAGGAAAAATTTGGTCATTGATTTCAAGAAGACACTCAAACTTTACAAAATTGAACAAAGACCGAACATACTTGTGCGTTGCTCTAATGAAATACTAAGTAGACGGCGGGTTCGTGTAATTCGTTCATGACTTAGGAAATAATTACACAGATCATCACAAGGGTGACAAGGCAACAACACTAGGAGAAGCAATATAGGGAGTAATACATGATTAAATAAACACAGTCTTTTATCTTATTGTTATCACCAAATTAGTTTAGATTTATATTTATATTTAGTTAATAGCTAAAACTAAACCTCCTCTCAAATATATGATTTACTCGCTTTCCATAAAATACCAAAATACAAAAATAATATTCCTTCAACCCTTAGAATTCTGTTAGACCGTGTTTAAGCCATCCCAACCTATTCCTCGAGTGAACGATAACAACCCCCTGAGTCTTGCCTATACTACTACTATAATGATTAGGTGCTCTGCCTAGGGAGTTGTAAAACTTCTTGTTGAAGTCTAACAACGAACGCATCACATACTTTTGTAAAATTACATGTTACATAACCCGCACACAATAACCCTTAATAGATATTGTGAGGATTTAACCTATCCATTTCCAAATGTTTACCCTTATCGAGTCTGTCTTCCCAGACTGTCTATACGGCGTATCTAAACCCTATGGATGGCGTATTGACTATCTGGACGTTATCTAGTCTTTATTTTTAGCACAGTCTATACAACGTATTCATTAAATGAATACAGCGTATACATGTATCAATATGGCGTATCCTGGGGTATGGACGTAGTATTGACTTCTGTAAGTTTTAGTTATTATTTTAGAGTCTAACTAACGAATACACAAAGATGGAGTTGACTTGTTTTTCTTTTGCTTAATATTGGACCTTTTGAACGAAACACAACGTTGGTGGGGTATTTATAAATCTGGAAATCTCAAAGTGTTGGAGTCTTGAAATCACAAGAAGGCTATTCAACACACTTTTTGCTCAAACACTCAAAATGGAGAACCATACGGATGTAGCGACTTTCAAGGTTTCTTAGTTTTTCTTTTATAGGTGAACGGTACTCATGGGAAATCATTGGAATGTATTGTCTTGTATTTTTATAGTCTTTAGATGATTTACGAGGCATGATTACCTATAAAGAAAATATTAAGGTCACATTTTATTATCATTTATTTGTAATGTTGTATGACATTGTTTCTAGTGTGCCTAAATGTGACAATTGTGGAGTAACGATTAACTCGACCTAAATAAAGTCTTAGGAGTTAACCCAAACGCTCCTTAATTTGATTTTGCTCATCCAAACATGTCAAAAAATACATATGAATTATGTATCTCGACTTTTGTTCATGAGATCATTATGCATGTGTTTAAAAACGTTTTAAAGTTATATTAACAATGCATAATAACAATTTTATTATGTTCCTAACGTGAGTGATTTGAAAATAAAATTGTGTTTTTGGTTCAAAATCAATTTTTCGACAAACTAACTAATGTATCAATCCTATGTCTACGAGAAGATATTTGTTATTACATTGTAATCCTAATAGTCCTAATTGTACAAATTGAACGAAAAATGAAAAATCCCCAATTTCATTTTTTGTGTTCATTATGAACCCTAGACTCAAATTAAAAAAAATAGATAAATGACTTACAATTGATGATGTTGATGATGTTAGGAATGATTGTATGTGTTGATTTTATATTCAAATAGTGTTTTAATGTTTAATTTTGAGTTTTCTGGGGTGTTTTAGTTTGTTTCTGTCGCTGCAAAGAAGTAGGTTGTAGTTTGGTTAGTGAATTGAAATTTTTTTTGACTAAGTGAGGAATATAAAAGTTTTTGATGCGTCCCTTTATTGTCAAGGCGGTCCCAAACTATAATGGGGGGCCGCCGAAGGATTATGTGGGGCCGCCTTCGTGTGGGAATTTGGACTTGGTTTTGTCGAAAATTTTACAAGAAGAGTGACATTTTATTTTCATTTACCGAATTAAAAGTACTTAAAGTGCTTCAGATGAAGTATTTAAAATATGTCATGGACACAGAATGGAAACTCGATAGAATTAAGGACAGAGAAAGAGAGCGGACTGTCGATTTATGGAATGATGTTCCATTCATACTAACAAAGACGTAGATAGTTAAATGATTGACGTTTAAGGGGTTTCGTAAGAATGTCGGCATTGTTGTCGACGGACGGCACTTTTTCGATTGAGATATGTCCTTTCTGGACATTATCACGAAGAAAGTGGTGACGAATTTCGATGTGTTTGGTTCGAGAATGTTGCACCGGGTTTTTGCTAAGGTCAATTGCGCCTTTATTATCGCACATGATCGGGACGTCGTCGAGTCGAATGTCGTAGTTGATAAGAGCTTGTTTCATCCATAGTGCTTGTTGACATGCCTTTCCGGCGCTTACGTATTCGGCTTCGGTAGTGGATATAGCAAGAGCGGTTTGTTTCTTCGAGAACCAAGACGTCAAACAACATCCCACGAGCGTACAAATACCGCTAGTGCTCTTTTAGTCCACATAATCTCTCGCATGATTAGAATCGGCATATACTACTATTTCTATGCCGGTCCCCTTAGGATACCATAATCCTAAGTGTGTAGTGCCTTTAAAATTTGGGTCAGAGATATGCTTAACGCTTCAAGGTAGAGGGTTTTGGGAGCCTCGTGGAAGCGGCACCCAAAGGGCAAACACTATATTGATACCGGGCCTACATTGTGTTAGGTTATAAAAATATACCTATCATGCCTCGATACTTGGTACTATCTACCGACTCACACTCTTTTTCTTTCATGAGTTTGGTATCGGAGGACATGGGGGTTTTCATTGATTTAGATTCTTCTAAGCCATATTTCTTAAGTATTTCTTTAATATATTTAGATTGATTAAAGAAAATACCATCTTCCATTTGTTTTATTTGTAGTCCAAGGAAGAAGTTAAGTTCACCCATCATGCTCATCTCGAACTCGTCATGCATGATTTTGGCAAATTCATCACACATGTCTTGAAAGTCGAACCGTTATATGTTCATCGACATATATTTGAATGGTTGATGAGGTTAGAACCTTTCTTCTTAGTAAAAAGAGTGTTATCTACCATTGCCATTTTATATTTATGTTTAATAATAAAAGCTTTTAATCTATCATACCAAGATTTGGGTGCTTGTTTAAGACCGTATAAAGCTTTCTTTAGTTTATAAACATGATCCAGTTTTTCAAAGTCAATGAATCCTGGAGGTTGTGCCACGTATACCCCCTCATTGATAAAACCGTTTAGGAATGCACTTTTTACATCCATTTGGAATAGCTTAAAATCTAAAGCTTAAGCATAAGTATAGTATCCTATTGACTAAGTCTTTTTTTTCATTCTTTTTTTTATTTGCAACTAGGCATATGTTTTTCATAATCGAGCGCATCTTGTTGATTATAGCCTTGAGCAACTAACCTAGCCTTATTTTTAGAAACAATATCGTTCTCGTTTAACTTATTTCTAAACACCCACTTAGTTCCTATGATTGTCATATTCCTAGGTTGTGGAACTAACTCCCAAATGTCGTTAGCAATGAATTGATTTAATTCTTCTTGCATAGCGACTATCTAACTATCATCCGTTAAGGCTTCATTCACATTCTTAGGTTCTATAGTTGATATAAAACAAAAAAGTTACTTTGGTTTTGGGCTTGTGATCTAAGGGTTCTTTGGTTAAGGTTTCCTATGACATTTTCCAATGGATGGTTCCTAGATTCCTTAATATTGACTATTTCATCAATTCTTTAATAGTTTCATCCTCAGTCGTTTTCTAGGTTTTCTTTTCGGTAACTTAATTGCTTGTTCTTCATATAAGTCAATCATTCCACAAGGGTGATTGTCTTAGAGGGTGAAGGAGTTTCGTCGAGTGTCAACGTTGATCGTTTCTTCGACGTTCGAGTCACTGTTGTTAAGGATGATGTAGGCTTTACTATTTTGCGAGTAACCTAAAAGCATACCTTCGTATGAATTTGGGTTAAACTTTATAAGGTAGTCTTTAGTGTTTAAAATGAAGCACCTGCTTCCAAACACTCTAAAGTAATCTAGAGTAGGTTTCCTACCTTTGAAAAGTTCGTAAGGTGTTTTTCCTAAGATGGCTCTAATTAAGATTCGGTTGAGAATGTATTTTGAAGTGTCTACTGCGTTACACAAGAACTTTTGTGGTAACGATTGCTCATTCAACATAGTCCTACTCATTTCTTGAAGTGTCCTATTTTTCCTTTCAACCACGCCATTTGATTGAGGAGTGCGTGGAGTTGAGTAGTTATGAGTAATCCCATTGGCATTACAAAACTCTCTTAAATTGCACTATTATCAAAATTCACTAAATGTGGTCGGTTCTTATTGACACTTTTGAACATCCTAATTGGTTTTTAATTTTCTTACTAAATATTTCAAATTGATTGAAAGCTTCGGTTTTGTCCTTAAGGAATCTAGTCCAAGTATACCTAGAGTAGTCATCTACTATGACTAAGGTGTATCGGTTTCCTCCGTCCGAAGAGATCCATATGAAGGAGTTCTAAGCATCTAGTTGTTGAGACTATATTCTTAGCCTTATGACTAGCGTGAGCTTGCTTTCCAATTTTACAAGCATCACAAAAGTGTTGATCAAACTTAAGCTTAGGTAAGTTTCTAACTAATTCCTTAGATGCTAACGATTGAATGAGACGCATATTTGCGTGACCTAATCTCCTATGCCACAACGTGGAATTTTCATCAATCGTTGTTAGACAAATTTGGTCTTTAGGCTTATTTCCTAATTTCATCACATATAAGCCTTTCTTCCTAATATCTCTACCTATTACCTTACCATCCTTAGTGATTTCACTATCATGTTGAGAGAAAGTTACTCTACACTTATTATCACATATTTATACTATACTTAACAAGTTAAATCTTAAATTATCTACATGTTCTACATTATCTATTTTGAGAGAGTCATTTGAAATCGTACCTTTGCCAATGATGTTACCGCGAAGATTGCTACCAAAAATAACATTACCTTTGTTGTATGCCTTGTAGCTTGAGAAGAGCTTTCGGTTACCCGTCATGTGTTTGGAGCATCCGCTATCCTTTATCCACTCATCGGGTTCCAAGTCGACTCTAAGGCATATCTATTTATATAAGGAAACACCTCAAACATTTGGTCCCCAATATCTCATGGGTCCAAATTTGTTAGTGCTAAACATCCCTCGCATTTGATGCAATTGGTTGGGATGTGGAAATGGCAGACACATTTCCCATGGCATGTAACTTTGACGTGGGAAGTTATTCTAAGTTACGGGAAAGCCACGAGGTTGATTTTGTCGACCAATGTTTCTTTTTAGTTGTGGTGTCTTAGGACGAGGATAATTATTAATGACTCTTCTAGGTGGTGGAGTTTTTGATCTAAAATTAGGATTTAAAAATCCAACTATGGGTTTTGATAATGGCTTATAAAATTGTTTAACTTCATTATCACTAGCAATTGGAACTTTTACATTGTTTACTATTATGTGTTTTGGTCTAGGACTCAAAATAGATTTTTGAAAAGACAGAGTTTTCTCAGATCCAGGCGTAGTTGCTGGTGGCAGCCCCATATTTTCTTTGGGGGCCGCCTGCACATTAAGGGGTCCGCCCATATTTATGGGACCTTCATCAGAGGATGCCTTTTTCTGGGATTTCACAAATTTTATTTCTTTTTTTTTTGAACGGCAAATGGAATTTTATTATAAAAGGGCTAGAAAGAAACAAATTTTATTTCTTTAGTTCCACTAGATGATGCTTCAAATGAATTAAACCCTAAACCTAACTTTTCTCCAGAGGGATTTTGATTATTTAGCATTTATTTAAGCAATGTGTGCTCTTTTCAAACTTGGTTAGTTTAAGAGCTTCCTCTTTAAGCTTTTCATTTTCAATTTTAAGCATATGACATTTTACACATTCGAGATCAACTCCCTTGTTTTTCTCGAGTGTAGACACCTTTTCTTTTAGAATACTAATTTCCTTTTCTAAACTAGTTCTAGCGGCTTTTAATCTTTTGTTTTTAGTGATTATCTTTAAACTCATTTTGCATAGTTTATCATATTCATTATCTAATACTAAATCATCTATTGACGAGTTTTCATCACTAAAGTAAGAGGATTCGGAACATACCTCACTTGATGCTTGAGCTACGAGACACGTTTCGTTTTTGACCTTCTCGTCATCTTCTTCACCGCTATCACTCCAAGAACCTCCGACAAAAGCTTTTTGGTTCTTGTCTTTCGGTGGCTTTGGACATTCTCCAATAAGATGATTCGGGTCATCGCATCTAAAGAATTTTCTATCACTTTTACTGTTTTTGTCGTCACGGTTTCTTTGGAACGTCTTTTTGTCGTTCCGAGGTTGTCTCACGAATCCTCCTCTTCTTTTAAAGAACTTCTTGAAGTCTCTTACCGCCATGGCGTACTCTTCGTCTTCACTTTTGGAAGTCGAACACTCTTCATTACTAGATTCTTTCCTAGCCTTTAAAGCAAGAGATTTCCTTTCAACTTTTGCTTTGACTTTTTTTGAAATTCTTTCTTTTGCATCATTTCATGAAACTTGTGGTTCACGACAGTTCATAAGAGATAGTGACGTTAGTCTGTTGACTATTAAATCCGCTGTGACCCCCCCCCCCCCCCCCTTGCTCTCCATTTAGGTGTAGACCCTAAGAAACTTCTAACAAGTTTTACAGAATTATCCTTCTTCAAAAGCTTTTAGACTAGTAATAATAGTATTAAATCTAGCAAAAGCACTATCTATAGATTCGTCTTCGGAAATGACGAATTGTTCATATTGTTGAACCAAAAGGTCGATCTTATTATCTTTGACTTGACTATTACCTTGGTGGATGATTAGCAATGTTTTCCAAATTTCTTTTGCGGTATTACACATGAAAATTCTTTCATATTCTTTTCTAGGCAAAGCATTCTAAATAAACATTTTGAAAAAAAAAAAAAAAATTTTTTTGTTAAAAATAAAAAAAAAAAAAACCTTCGTTATTTTTTTTTGAAGTTCTTTCTTAGATCAACCGGCTTTGTTTTTTCAATGGGATAACTATCTAATTTGGTTTCTGATTGGTTATAGCTTAAAAATCACCGTGGAATAAATGCCAAAGATCTAGATCTTTTGATTTAACATATGTCTCGAATCTATTTTTCCAATAAATAACACAATCACTTTCAAAAAGTGATGGTCTTTGCATAGGTTGCCCTTTTAGATATTTTTTGGAATCCATAGATCGATCCAAGCTTTAAAATACAGTATATTTTAAAAATCTTGAGTGACCTTGGGCTTCTGGATACTTTTGTGTGAAACTAGAAGGGGGGTGAATAGTTTACAGATTGTTTAAGTTTTAAAAGTTTGTTTTCAAAATATTTAGATTCGTGTTGTTGTTAACCAATAATATAAACAAACAATATAACAATATAACAATCTAAACTAAAGCTAAATAACAATGATAATAATATGAAGAGATAAGGAAAGGAACAATCAAACCAAGATGCCAAGATTATATAGTGGTTCGGCTACGAAGCACCTCTTCGCCCTACTCCACTCCCCGAGTATCCTACTCGAGATTTCACTATGTCAACAAGCTCCCTTTAGACGAAGAAAACTGTTTACACGTCGCGTACGTTGTTTTCTGACACTAAGCTAAATGTCGAGTCCTAATCTTAGCTAGAACCAATCTACCACTACACAATCAATACATAATCACCAGAGCTACACTATCGGATTTAAACACAATCTGAATCACACAAATACACAAGATAATTACAATAGAGATTTGATACTTAGAAGAAGAGATGAGAGATCACTAAATAACAATTCGTTTCTTGGCGAATATGAATGTTCTTCTCTTGCACTTGAATGAGAAAGAAGAGATGAGAAGAAGAGATTAGATCACTTAAAACAAGATCTAAGAATGTTAGTGATCAAGAGATTTAGAGAGAGAAAGAAAATTTTAGAGAGAGAAAGTAATCTGAAAATTCCATGCTGAGAGGTTTGATTTTCTGCAAGGAATGGAGCAGTATTTATAGGCAGAAAAACTCAATGTTCACTGGGGGCCGTCCCGGCGGTCCCAGATATATCTAGGGGCCGCCAGGCCTATAATGGGGCAGCCCAGTACACTACGCTCTCTTTTTTGTCTTTTTGTAGAGAAGGTTGTATCTGGTATGGAACCTTCCATTTTGAGGGGAAAATTTTAATTTCAAATTTTAAGTTTTTAATAAAACTTTTCTTTTAATTAAAAAATATTTTGTATAATTAATTTTGTGAAATTCTTTTGTAAAAATAAGATGGATAAGAGAAAAATATTTTCTTGATCACTAATCATGCTTAATGATTTGTTTGTTCATACCTTAAGTGATTATTAATCTTAGAAATGGAATTTTACGATTAATAATATGTAAACGTTTTTGCATTTTGTTATTATCAAAACGTCGAGAGGTCGAAAAATATAAATAACATTTTTAGGCATTATTTGTATTAACATACAATTTACTTTTTATGATTAACCGGATAATATATCTCGCGTTCGTAATAAAACGTTTATTAAACGTGAACCCGGTTCTAGATTTATTATCTGTCTACGTGCTCTACGTAATCTAATATTTTATAAAAGTATCCCATATGTTATAATTCTATTTTTATTATTTGCGTTTTTGCTTCGTGGTTCAGCCTAAACCCTTGCAATATTTTATGTTTACAGCTGTTGGTCCTAAAACTACTCACTTATCTTAAATTTTACACAAAATAAACTATAAAACCACTTATTTTCACCCTACTCACATGCCGAACACACACTCATGGACAAGTGTCCATGAGTTGTGCTAGTTTCCTACACACATTATAAGTTTTGAGACACTTGTCTTATTACCCTTTTTGCATGTGTTGGTAACTTCAACAATACCTCCTTCATCCTCATAGAAATTATCATCAAACAAAAAAATTTCTCTTCCTCTTATCCTTCTTTTAGCCGTTAGCCTCCCCCCTCCTCAAGACGAAATCCATAAAAAAAATTCTAGTAAAGGTTATCCAAGAGTTAAGGTTTAATACTAGTTGGTGTTCTTGATAATCAAATATCTTCATGAACATCTTACTCTATGGTTTAGGGGCTAATTTTTATTGATATATTAAGGGTTTGTAGTTTGAACTTCATGGTTATTTAAGGTTCTTGCAAGATTGTTGAAGTTTCATTGGATTGTTAGAAGTATTGGTGTTTTGGTTCTTGGCTTCATTCCTCTATTATCATTTTATTAAGGTTATGGGCTGAAGTAAAAAGGTTATTGAAGTTATTACAAAGGTTATTGCAAGTGTTGTTTGGGTAAATATAGTGCTAGATCAAGAGTAGGTTCAATTGTTGTAAACCATCTTAATTTTCTTTCTCCTTTGTAAGATTTTGTTATTCATTTGTTTTTTCCTATTATCTCTTGTAAAATTTTATATTTTCTTGTACTTTCTGTATTTGAGATGTATTTTTACACCTTATTGAGTATTGGTATAAATTATGGCATTGTACATAAATAATTTGGGCTAGAGAACTTGATAAAGGTGGATTTGCAATATTATTTTTGGGACTGATTTTGTATAGTAGGTTTAGGAGTAATTCTAGAAATTTTGGTAATCTGTGGTGACATGGAAAAAAATAAGGACCTAGGTCTATGTCTTAGCTTTGTTTGGCTTGGCGAAACGAGTCATTTCAAAACCCAATGAATTTTCTATGAAATAAACGGTGAAAGTGGTTGGAAACCGCACACATATTTTAATTGGACTATAACTCTAAATTTTTTTTATAGAAACCACCATTTTTTTAAAAATTAAAACTTGTAGGTAATAGTTTAACTTAAATTTTGGGGCTTGAATCGGCCTCAATGGATGTACGGTTTGGGAGATATGTCTATTTTATGAGGCGGTAAAAATTTGTGAAAAATCAGTTTTGGTAACTAAAGGTAAAATGGTAATTTCACATATGTTATGTAAATTTTAAATGGTGGGGCCCACTAAACTGTAAAATAGACTCATTTACCTTTCCGTAGGCGTAAAAACCGAATCGAGACCATTTACGGATAAGGAGATACGGGCCCGTAAAGTTAGATAAAACCCGAAAATTTTGGCAACCCATGTATAGTTGGACTTATAAACACTAATGTGGATATATGTAATTGGGCTTTTAATAATAAATTTGAACATTTGTTTTTGGACATATAAAGGTTAATTTGTATTTTGTATTTGGGCCCAATTATTTTAAAAAAAATTAAAACTTAAAGTACAATGCCAAATATTTTATAAAAACTTATTTATATTTGTTGTGTAATATTTTTATATTTTAAGTCACGACGTTACTTTTAGGTTGCAATTAGGATTTTCTCGACTCTCGACGTTATTATCAGTTATCATTTATCATATCGCTAAAAGGTGAGTTCATAACCCAGTTTTTACTCATTTAAATGTTTTACAAACTCTTTGAGGGAGATACATGGTACCTTACTTACTTTTTACATACGGGCGCAAGTGTTTAAACTGTATGCTATGCCTGATATATAATTGCCTATGTACCACTACTGCCAATTAAGTCTCTTGCATCATGAGCCGTTAATTACTTTGTGTAAGTGCAAATGCTGTGAATAAATCTATTAGAACTGACAATCCCCGTCCAGGTATGCAACAACTAATACCACGTCAAAAGGACGCATTTAGCATTTGAATTAATATTTTGGTGTTAGGCAGAACACCCTATTTTAGGGCGCAAACCTGATTGGGCTTTTGTGATAACCGGTGATTTTTCCTAAGTCTTAGTATTCTCAAATACTATGACTGTATATCTACATACACCGACGGTCTAATGACAAATTTCTATTTTAATGTAACCCTTGCGGATTTTCCAGTATCATGACATTCTATTTAAGTCCTTTGACTTCTTGACTTTTTTCGGTTTAAATCAGAACAATTTCCGTGTTAACGGTAGTCAGTTTATTTATATCTGTATTTGATCAATTTTCAGGAGCTTATCCCGCATACGGCTTAAAATTTCTAACAACGCATTCTGACACGTCCGTTAATGGTCCATACTAAATCTAAACAATTTAAATTTATTACCTATGGTGTGAATATTCAAAGTTTATCTAAACATATTTTTACATTCGTTAAAAAAAAGAAACTTTTAGGTCACATTTTAATCACGAAGTATGAGCGTTAGATAACCCAACAAGTAACAAAACGCACCTAGGATCCCCCAGGATGCCACCCACGGTCGAACCCTACAAGGAGACCACAAGGCTTATTTTTAGCTTGTGTGTCTCATTCAAGCATCTATATGTCCTATTTTGATTTCAAAACACACACACTTCATTTCTAAAACACACACTAAAAATCTTTTTTCTCTCCTCTTTCTTTTGCCTACGTCCGAACACACACACATACATAAAACCATATCTTTTGATTTTGATCAAGAATATGAAGGTCTAGGTTCATCCGGGTTGATTTCTATTGGTGTCTGAGTAATTAAAAACAACAAAAAGGTTGACTGTCTAAGCATAATCTCATCTTCTAAGCCCTCTTTGTAAGTCATCATTCTTTTAAATATTTTTGTACTTTTAATAGTCTAATGATGCATATATGATTGTTGTACGGTGGATTTTCTAAAAATCAAATGCGAAAAGTTTATAAAACAATATTAAGGGTGTTTGTTTCGGTTCGAAGTCAAGGAAAAAGGACACAAGGATAGATCATTTTTATATTTTGGTTGTGATGGTTGAATAACATTTATGTACTTAACTTTAAAAAATAAGCTTTTGAAAAGCTTATTCAAAGCTTATTCGTGGCTTATTTGGTTTCGGACATAAAAGGGTCACAAGGAAAGTGGTTTTGGTTATTTACCTCTTTTATCATATTTTTATATCTTATTTTGGTAGCTTATTTCGAGAACTAAAAATACTATGTAGCTTATTAGCTTATTATTAAGCTATATATTTTGTTTTGGGCGTATAAAACCCATGACCCAAAAGTCCCAATAAGACGCGGCTTATTGTAGACCCTTTTGTGGTTCGACTTATTTTCATATCTTATTTGTTGGCTTATTTGAATACTAGAAATACCTATTCGCGTATTTATAACTCAGGATTTGATTTTGGACTTGGTATATTTTCAGAAAGGCTTATTTAGGCTTATATAGACCACGGCCCAAAATGAAAGCCCAATAAGCATCGACTTATTTTTCAGACTTTTCATTCGACTTATATTCTATTTACTTCCAATGTGTGTTTAAATCGGTATTTCAGACTAATTAGGGTTTAAGAACTAAAAGGGACGGTTTTGGACTATTATTGGGCCTTAAGGCCCAATAAGTAGAAAACTAGTGATTTTAAGCATTTTAATTGGATTTTGATCGATTTAGACTTGTAGATATGTTTTGATAAAACGTCATGAAAACGTAGATTTTGGCATTTTGTCAAAAGTTGGTGGATTGAGGAAAGTGTTTTAAAATAAGGTTTGAAACCTTGGAAAACGTTTTATAAACAAACGAGTCATGCCGAAATTTTATAAAAATACTATACTTAGAAAATATTTTGCTAAAACTTATTTTCTAAAAATTCGACAAAAAGACGAAATTATAAAATATTATAATTTTAATAAATCGACTAAAAGACGAATAATATATTTTTATAATTTTGTAGATTATAAAGCTTCTAATGACTATTTAGTGTATTTAAAATGTGTCATTTCTCATAGTTTGTACAAATAACTAGATCATTTAGGATTACCGGATAGATAACCGGAACATATTACATATTATCTAATTCTTATTTGTTTTACTTGTCTATTTTCTTTAAAATAGTATAAGTGCTTAACATTAATGTACATACTTCAACTTATCTTCTTTGAGTCTAAATCATCAACCATCACACAACCAATAACATTAAAAGCGACTGTACAACACACAATTTGACTCCTATGCATCAACCCTAAACATACATTTGAAAACATATTTTTGAATCGGACATTAACTGGATTAGGTCGTGTCTGGACACCGTTGCATATAACTATTTGATCATATTCTTGCTACTTATCATCTTTGTTAAGGTGAGTTCTCGTAGCCCCATTTTCAAACTATTATCCATTGGGGGAAAATGATACTCATGTCTATTTCATACGTTTTTATCACTGTGCAAAACAAATTCATACTTTTTGAACAATGTTATGTGCCTATGATTGCTATGTAAATGACATGAAGACTATTTGAACAAATTCTGTGGAACTAAGCATTTTGCGCATGAGTTCTATGTGAACTTCTATGCAAGGACAATTTGCCGACCTATGTTAGCTCCAGCTGGTAGGCCCTAGGTGCGGAGGACAATAAACGCTCAGACCATTTGCGAATGGTTAGTATCATTGAAATTCTATAAAACTATTTGGAATGCTATGAATCTATTTGAAATGCTATGACCAATTAAAACACTATGGTAGCATGAGATTGCTATGTGGAATATAAATCTATTGCATGCATTCTACTTTCATATTGCACATTTGTCTACAACTTAAGCTATAGCACAACAACTGGGTTTACATCTAAACCTACGAGCTCACAACTTTATGTTGACCTTTTCGAGTATCATTTTCAGGTGTGATCAACAGTTATTATTATTTGGAGGTATTGAAAATCAAAGACCTACACTACCAAGATGATTTCCAAAGGACAAGATTTTTCGTTGTCAAGTTTTTTATATCAACAGTGTAAACATAAATTTCATGTAAATCTTGTATGGTATAATCTTGTATCTTGTACGATGTAATCATAACGTCGCATCCCGTGTTTTCGCTCTTAGCGGGGTGTGACAGAACCGCAATGTTAAATCGCAAGTTTCAAATCGCAAGAATATATTTCGCAAGTCTTTATTTCGCAACATGTTATTTCACAAAATCTTAAACCGCAAAATTCTTTCCTCGATCTAAACTGCAATATTAAACAACAAGTTTTAAATCGCAAGAATATATTTCGCAAGTTCGTATTTTGCAAAATGTTATGTTACACAACCTTGCACAATCCGCATGATTGGTTAGATCAATTCGATTAATTGCGTAACCCCTTTTTCGAACCACAAGATATAGTAAAATAACAAACACCAAAAAAAATATAATCGCAAAGTAAAAATAATTTAAATCGTAAAACAATTTTCAACCTAATCCGCAAAAGTGCTATCTCCTAAATCGCAACTTGAAGGTGTAACTTTGTTCGTTATATTATTAAACTGCAAAATCGTAAAACACTAGCAGTAGCCAAGTGAAAGGAGAATCAAAATGTTCCATTTATTACTTTTATGCCATCAAGACTAAATCGCAAAGTGAACCACTATTTTTTTTAACTTAAACCGCTTTTAAATTTTTACTAAATATCTTTTTGAAATTTTGCTAAATCGTTTCAGTATTTTTTTTAAATCGATTTTATTTAAAAAACTAAACCTCAAAATTAATAAAACTAAAACACACTTTTAAATAAGAAATTTACCAACTATGATTGATTCCTAAGTCTAAACACATTTTTATATGATAAAAATCCAAACTTTATAGTTTTTGACACAAAATAAGCACGAAAATGTTTTTAGACAAAGAATAATCCACGAAAATAAGTTTAAAAAAAACACAACACACACACTAAATCCACCCGAGGCGATTGATACCAATTGTAGGATCTAATTCAGTTCACACAATCTAAACATGTTGGAAATTTAGTTCAATTGCGGGTTTAGTTCATACCGGGTAATAGGACTGGAGGTACGGAGTGTACTGCCATAGGTCACTGAACACCGTGACTCTGATAGTGGTAAAAGGGAATTCATGTTGCTGATGAAGTTCAGCGAGTGCAACTCTGGACTGAATTATATTCATCGGTCTGATGGCTTTAGCTTTGTACTCATTAAGTAGTAAGCTGAAGGATACCATCAGGGAGTAATCTATCAGAGGACTCATCCTAGTTAATTCATCTGTGGGTCTCTTCAGTTTGAACCTTCAGCGGGTATACTTCTCAGTGGGCTAGCTGATAAGTAAGTGTTCAAGACTCTGAAGGAATAACGCGTTGGAATGAATTCAATTAACTTGTAACAACTTTGACCTATTCAAGTGGGAAGTTTATAACAACCCGCAATTTTCATCAATGTAATTATCCATCTATTAAATTAGATGTACTGTAATATCCATCTATTAAATTAGATGCACTGTAATATCCATCTATTATATATATACCACCTTTTTACAGGGAATTTTTTTGCTTTATCTAATTATGCATCGTAACTTGCATTTCTAAAGTAAACGAGCTCACGCAACCTCTATCAATGCTATCTCTATTTATGTTTACATCATGTAAACATCCTAATATGTCAAGTCTATATCTTAATGTTAATACAAATAAACCAGAAAAAACATTTATTTCTATTTCACGATCTTCGTTTTATTAATGACAAAACTTAAAGTAACATTATGTTAAAACCTTCTCTAAAAACATAAGTTTTCACAAAATCACAAAGTGACATAAAAATGTGTATACATTATTTTATGTAAACCAAAACTTCACACAAAAATATTTTCTAATTTCCTTCTAATTACATCATTCATGACCTAATCAAATGCAGCAAATCCAAAGGCAATCTCACAAGATTACGTAAGATTTCCTAAGATCTTGAGAATCAAAATTCGGATTTGGTTACTGTAGGCCGGTTCCATTGGATTTGGCTGTCGGTTCCATTCTCCAATGGCACCGGCGGAACCGGGCTACAGTACTTTTTTTGGCTATAAATACCAAGCCATTTCTCATGTTTTCACACACCTTCTCACCAAGAAATACTCTCTTATCTACTGATCTTTCTCTCTATTTCTTGCTTACTCTTCCTTAGCTTCTTGTAGGTAATTTACTTCAAAGAAGAAATTACCAAGCTTTCATCCGAGACGATCAAGTACCAAGTACCTTGCATACATTCTCCATAACTCCATCAAGATCACATTGCTGAGTCTTGACCATTACTTTGTAGTTGTTAGTCCATTCATAATTTGTATATCAAGTAGTTATGATTGAATCGATTCTACCGTGTGAAGAATCCATCATTTAGCTTTGTATTATTAAAGAGGTGTACCATCGTTGTGAGGCTTCTCCGCCGGTCAAAAAGGATATTGGTGACTAGTGTTTAACAAACTCTCGAGTAGGTGACTCGGGGAGTGAAGTAGGGCAAAGAAGGTGTCCTTGTAGCCGAACCACTATAAATACTTGTGTCCTGGTTATATCTCTCTAACTCTTTCCTTTACTTACTTTTACATTTCACAAACCAAAGATCAACATCAACTCATTTCACACAAAGTTTCAAGCAAAATTTTAAAATGATAACAAATCAATCAAGAAACCTATTCAACCCCCCTTCTAGTTTTTCACAATTGATATCAAGAGCTAGGTTACAAAGTTTTTAAAATAAATTATATTTTAAATCTTTAAAACGATTATGGATTTGGAAAACTACAAAGAAGGTCAATCTATGCAACGACCACCTCTAATCGAGGCAAACTGTTTTATATATTGGAAAAACCGTTTTGAAACTTATGTGAAATCTAAAGATATTGATCTTTGGTATATTATAGCTCATGGTAACTATAAACCTACCATCAAAGACAAAGATGGTAAAGATATAGCTATTCCATATGAAAAATTTGATGAGAACCACAAGAAAATGATTTTCAAAAATGATGAAGCAAAAATGGTTTTATACAATCTTACCTAAAAAGGAATACGAAAGAATTTTCATGTGTGATACAGCTCAAAATATTTGGGATTCATTAATAACTACTCATCAAGGCAACAAACAAGTTAAAGATAATAAAATAGATATTTTTGTACAAAAATATAATAGTGTCTCCTATAACCGATGAAGAACACTATTGATTGTGGCCTTTTTTCTATATTTAATAGCAATCATTACATCACCAAAGCACTTGATGAATCTTCAAGTCGTAATCATGTTAGAAATTCCTAAGGCTCTCCCTCCACGATGGCGTCCAAAGTGACTGCGCTTGAAGAATCCGAGGACCTAATCAAAACTATCTCTATCACGAACTAGTTCGCGGGCAATCTTGAAAGTTCTATGAGGTAGTATATGATAAGGACTTGGAAATGTGCAAAGAACAAGAAATAATAAGTACATTATCTCTTGCCCTAAAAGCAAGACTATCTTAAGTAATAATGACCATCTTCCTCATATCAAACAGATGAAGAATATGCAATGGCCGTTACTGATTTCAAACAGTCTTTAGAAGAAGAGAAATTTGTCCAACAACCATAACAATGACAAAAAGAACTTCCGAAGGCCAAGGAAGACAAAAGACAGACCGAAGGTGCTTCAAGTGTGCACCTAGACCACTTCATTTAATGATTGTTCCAAAGAATTCTTTCTCAAACATCAAAAGGCGTTCTTGGTGGGGTGTAGAGATGATAAGCGTAAGATGAATCAGAACAAATTTGTCTCATGGCACACGAAAACGAGGTATTATCCGATACTCCCTACTATAGTAGCTCATCATTAGATAATGAATCAAGACAAAATGAGTATGATAAACTTTGCAAAGCTACTCTTAGGATTATTAACAAAAATAAGCACCTAAAGGCTAAAAACGAGTTACTCTAAAGGAATGTTGATGAACTTAAAATCAAGCTAGAACTATTGGAGAAAAACAAAGAAATAAGTAACAAATGTCATGTTTGTAACAAACTTGAAATTGAAATTAACTCTCTAAAACTGAAACTAGCTAGTTTTTCGAAATAGTAGTATCATACTTCGTAAACAATGGTCTAAATGAAAAATCGTCGATAAAAAAAAAAGACAAAGTGGATTAGAAACCCAAACAGAGAATATAGCTTGCTCTAGCAACACTAAAATCAAAAATTTGGGTCCTCAAATTCAAGAAATGCCCTTTGTAGAACTGGCATTGCCGGTTCCATTGACAACAGAACCGGCTTGTTTAGACGAACAGCACCGGGTTTTTGTTGATAGTGCAGAAAATGGGAAAATACTTGAATCTAACATCATTAAGAAAAATAACTCCGTTTTAATAACCAAAAAGTCTATTTTAGGGACACCTAGAAATAGCAAACAACCACCAATCTTAAAACTTGGTCAAGGCCATGGAAAGAGTAGGATCCAAACGCCCCATAAAACGACCCATAGGAGATCTAGTACTTTGTACCCTAAAAGTAACTATCACCAAATCGGTTGGAATTATGAAACACCAATAAGAGCAATTATTTCGACCACCAATGTATAATCAATGGAGTCCTTATCCTCCATTCCCTTATAGGGATCAACCAAATGGTATGCATAACATTAACGGACCCATGAGATATTGGGGACCAAATGCTTGAGTTGTTCTATAAATTTAGGTACGTCAAAAGGTCAAACTTGTATCGGATGAATAGATCAAAGACAGCGGGTGTTAAAGACACATGACGGGTAACAAGAAACTCTTCTCAACCTATAAAGAAATTGACAGAGGTAATGTGTTGTTTGGTGGTAATACTAGAAGCAAGATCATCGGTAAAGGTAAAATTACTCATAACTTCCTCTCTATTCATGATGTTAGTCTCGTAGAAAACCTTAGCTTTAATCTTCTTAGTATTAGTCAAATATGCGATAAAAAATGCCAAGTATTATTTAGCGAAACCAGTAGCAAAATTCTCAAAGACGGCATAACCATAGGAAAAGGAATTAGGAAAAATGGCCTTTACATAATGAAAATGGGGAACTCACCGAAGGACACCCTTTGTTTAACCTCAATAGATGATACTTCGACCCTATGGCATCGAAGATTGGGTCACGCCAATATGCGACTTTTACAATCGCTATCATCTAAAGAGCTAGTTAGAAACTTACCAAAACTAAAATTTGAAAAGCTTTTTTGTGACGCTTGCAACGTTGGAAAACAAGTACATGAAAGCCATAAGGCTAAAAACGTGGTTTCAACCACTAAGTGTCTAGAACTTTTACATATGGACTTGTTTGGTCCGTCGGCCGTTCAAAGTTATGGAGGAAACTTCTACACTTTGGTCATTGTCGACGACTATTCAAGGTATACATGGACAAGATTTCTAAAACATAAAAATGAAGCTTTTGACCACTTTGAAATTCTAAGCAAAAAGATTCAAATCCAAAAGGGTTGCCCCATTATCTCAATCCGCACGGATCATGGTCGGGAATTTGATAATGAAGTACAATTTGGAGCGTTTTGTGATGCTAACGGCATTACCCATAACTTTTCGGCTCCTCGTACTCCACAATCAAATGGGGTAGTAGAACGTAAGAATAGAACCTTACAAGAAATGTCTAGAACAATGCTAAATGAACAATCAATTTCTCAAAAAATTTGGTGCAATGCCGTTGACACCTCTACTTACATTCTAAATAGAATTCTTATTAGACATTTCCTAGGAAAAACTCCTTATGAGCTTTTCAAAGGTAAAAAGCCATCTCTAGAATATTTTAAAGTGTTCGGTAGCAAATGCTTTATTCTTAACACCAAAGATTATTTAACAAAATTTGATCCTAAGTCAACCGAAGGTGTATTTTTAGGATATTCTCCTAATAGAAAAGCTTACATAGTTCTAAATAAAGAAACCATGAAAGTAGAAGAATTTCTCAATGTTAAGTTTGATGAATCACCTCCTCCTAAATCATCACCATTAGTAGACGATGATATTCTTGAAAAAGATATCATAGAAAACCAAGATAAAGACTTAGAAATCAAGGAAAAGAAACCGCACCTTCAACATATCATGAAAATGTTTCCAAAATTTTCTCAATTCGCCGGTATCATTCGTTTCCAAGCTGGTGCCCTTTGTCGAATAGCACCGGCAGAACCGCCTGATCAGTATAATTTTTTCTTACAAACTATACTAAATACAAATTTCTCAAATCCATTTCAAATTTTCCCTCCTTGTCACATCAATCAGCTCCTAATAGTAGAAGTTGACTTAGGACATGTTATAATCATTGTTTTACATCTAAACCAACAAGTAATGCATTAAAATCACCTCAAATTTTCTTCTATAAATAGGACTCAATTCTTGCATTTTTCTTCACCATCATCCTCCAACAATGCCTAAAGAAAACAAAACTAACCTAAAAAGGACCGCTCGAATAAGCGTTAGACCTTGTTGTTTCAACAATCCTAGGACATCTTCACCTCCCTACCAACCTTTATCACCTCCATCGGACTATGTATTGGGACCTCCACTAACTACTCCAACTTCCCAAACTACTATTCCTCATCTATCACCAACTAACAACAATACAAATCTCTTGCTTACTCCTAAAAAAACTCCTCCACCATTAACCTCGCCACCACCGGCACCAACTCAACCTTCCAAACTCACATCTCTGATAGCTATCAATCTTGACCCAATCAAACTATTGTTCTCTACTGGTATCTACTCCACCCACCTCTCCTCAAGCTTTTCTCAACTCTCTCGAGGATCTTCCACCCGCAACAACTAATCCTCCACCTCCTCGTCCATCATTTGACACTATTGAGCATCTTGCTAATGAACCACCTCCCATTCCACCCATTGGCTCATCTATTCCTTCTCCCACTCCGGACATGAAACCACCTATCCCACCATTTCCACCGCAATGTTCACCAAATCTACCTTCAAACTTCCCACCACTACCGCCATTAGGACCTAACAATCCTTTTCCTATGCTTACTTATGAAATGTTTTGTGAACATTGCCAAAGAATTCAGGCCATCATCGACAACCTCCAAGGAGAAGTAAGATTCATTCTCAACCACATTCTTGATCGCCTAAATGTTCTCGCACACAGTTACTAGAAATAGGCCTAGAATGCTTGAATAAAATAATTAATTCATTAAGAATCTCTTATTCTTTGCTATTCCAATATAATGCCCTTAATGTTTCATTGTTCTGAATAAATGTGCTTTATTATTGTCATATGATCATTTTTCTTGTTTAAAATTCATAGATATTAACTTTTCTTTTGTTAGCCGGTTCTGTCCGATAACAAGTCGGTTCCTTTCCAGGAACAGCACCGGCTAGCCGGTACTACAGTAGCCTATTTTAGATTTTGGTTATCTAACTTTTTTTGTAGGTACTCACAAAGCAAGGGGGATTATGTCCCATTCTATTTAACCTACTTATTTTTGCAAATCTCTATGTACCTCTCAAGGAGGAGCTTACCTTTTCTCGAGAAATATGGGCTAACCCATTCCATCTTTTTGTTTTGATAAAAAGGGGGAGAAGAGACCAATTGATTAAAAACTAACTAAAATCCAGTAATAACCAGCTTTTAATCAACTTTAATCTTTGGGTTTTGTCATCAACAAAAAGGGGGAGATTGTTAATACAAATAAACCGGCAAAAACATTTATTTCTATTTCACGATCTTCGTTTTATTGATGACAAAACTTGAAGTAACATTATGTTAAAACCTTCTCTAAAAACAAAAGTTTTCACAAAATCACAAAGTGACATAAAAATGTGTATACATTATTTTATGTAAACCAAAACTTCACACAAAAATGTTTTCTAATTTCCTTCTAATTACATCATTCATGACCTAATTAAATGCAGCAAATCCAAGGGCAATCTCACAAGATTACATAAGATTTCCCAAGATCTTGAGAATCAAAATTCAGATTTGGTTACTGTAGGCCGGTTCCATTGGATTTAGCTGCCGGTTCCATTCTCTAATGGCACCCGCGGAACCGGGCTACGGTACTTTTTTGGCTATAAATACCAAGCCATTTCTTATGTTTTCACACACCTTCTCACCAAGAAATACTCTCTTATCTACTGATCTTTCTCTCTATTTCTTGCATACTCTTTCTTAGCTTCTTGTAGGTAATTTACTTCAAAGAAGAAATTACCAAGCTTTCATCTGAGACGATCAAGCACCAAGTACTTTGCATACGTTCTCCATAACTCCATCAAGATCACATTGCTGAGTCTTGACCATTACTTTGTAGTTGTTAGTCCATTCATAATTTATATATCAAGTGTAGTTGTGATTGAATCGATTCTACCATGTGAAGAATCCATCATTTAGCTTTGTATTATTAAAGAGGTGTAACCATCGTTGTGAGGCTTCTCCGCCGGTTAAAAAGGAGATTGGTGACTAGTGTTTAACAAACTCTCGAGTAGGTGACTCGAGGAGTAGAGTATGGCAAGGAAGGTGTCCTTGTAGCCGAACCACTATAAATACTTGTGTCCTGGTTATATTTCTCTAACTCTTTCCTTTACTTACTTTTACATTTCACGAACCAAAGATCAACATCAACTCATTTCACACAAAGTTTCAAGCAAAAATTTAAAAAGATAACAAATCAATCAAGAAAACTATTCAACCCCCCCTTCTAGTTTTCCACACTTAATATCATTTTACCAAGTATATTATCTATTTAATGTACTTTTCAAAACGTTATTTCAAAACAAGCATTAAACGTTAACGTTTACATCAAAACCCTAATTATATGTAATGTATACATATAAAATGAATGTACAAGCCTTTAAAGCATGTGTACAAGTATCAATACACAACATTTGAATATCCTTTTCCTCCTGAATCAAGTTACAACTTTCTAAAGCTTAATGTACAAGTCAATAATGCAAGAAAGTCAAACTAGGTAATTTTACATCCAAATTTATTCTAGTTTCTTACTACCACTTTAACACAAGGTACAAGCATTTAATGAATGACTTTTAAACCCTAAACCTAAACCCTAAATCCTTTCTAAACTCTAATCTAAAACCCTAAACCCTAAACAAAACCTTAAAACCCTAATTACACTTTAAACCTAAAACTAAACCCTAATCCTTAATCCTAACACTAAACCTTAATCCTAAACTCTAAACTATCACTAATCCTAACCCTAATCCACGTTTTAAAACCCTAAACCCTAAGTAGATCCAAAACCAAACCCGTGACCCATTTGTACTCATTTTGACCCATTTTTAAACCAAGCAAGCTACCTAGCACCACCATGTCACCAAGCAGCTTACAAGCACCTCTATCACAACCCTTGGCCACCAAGAAATCCTTATCACCTCCTTGTCCCTTTTCTTTGTCGTGGCTAAACCACATACCCCCACCTCTCTTAGCTATAATTCTAGCCCACCATACTCATCACCTAGCCTTCCTAAGTCATCACCCTACACCCTTGGTCCTTACTCCAAGCATAAACCTTAGCCACCAAGGTATTCGCATGCTATAAATAGGCCAAGACCCTCATTTACTTCAATCACACCTCAAACACTTATCTCACTCTTAAATGGAGTTCTAACTCAGCCAAGGAAGGTCAATTGAAGTCCCTAATCTCAGAATAGAAGCCAAGAATCAAGAAAAAGGAGCCCTTGAAGTCGTTACTTGGCGTACGAACCCGAAAACCCTATTTCGACCCATTTTAGCTCAAGTAAGCTCAAATTCTTGTTCAATAAGCTTATAATCTGTATTAGAATGTTCATAATACTCTTAAGATCATATATAAACTCTTGTTTGAAGCCTTGAATCCTCAAACCCATGTGTTTTTTGTTAAAACCCTAAAAACGACCCGTTTTGATTTTCTAGCTAACAAATCCTTTTTCTAAACTTTTGTTACGTTAAAACATCTTATTTTTGCTTATTCTAATAAGCTATAACCTGCAAATATCATTTGGAACCTTAAAATAAGCTTGCATGGCTTTTTGGATTTGTTTTACAAATATTTCCATGCATAGGGGTATATATCGTAACTTTCTGAAATTTATAACTAAAGGGGCTAAAAATGTCATTATTCTAAAGTTATAACTATAAGGACCTATCTTGCCAAGTTCTAAAGTCAAAGGTTTAAATTATATATACTTTATATATAAAGGACTAAACTTGTAAAAGTTTATAAACCAAGGGTATATATTGCCATTTTTGAAAAACTTGAAACTATAAAATATAATATTTTTATATAAATTATAAAAATATATACTAATATTACAAAACTCAATTTTATTAAAACTCGACACATTAATCGTTATTAATCATCAATCGGCGCATTATAAAACAATTACATTATATATTTAACGTAGTTTATCATCGACAAACTTTTGAAGAAACTTAAAATCTTATCGTGTCACGTTACTTGGGAGCTTCATGTGAGGAGTTTCATTTGGGTATACGTTTTGACGAGTTTGCTGGATTTACGATTTAAAGTGTCCTGGCTCCTCAAACGTTTACTACATGACCTCTGAATTATGATGGCCCGAACAGTGATACAATATTTCCATAAATTAATAAATCAAAGTAATACGTTAAACTTTATAAGTTTTCACACTAAGACTTGACATATTACCCCAGGTTGCGTGACGAAGCCGTTACTTTGACTTTGTATACTTTTGCCATCAATCAGATTTCCCTTGTTAAGGTGAGTTCATAGCCTCGCATTTTAAATCTTCTAATGTTTTCATAAACCCGCGAGGGGGATACATGCTATAAACCATGAATACAAGTATTTTTCCAACTGTATGCTATCCTGATATATTATTGCCTAAGTCCTTACTTTTTCCATTAAGACCCCACTATCATGAACCGTTAATTACTTTTCGAAGTAAGCGCGAATGTTGTGAATAGATCTATTTGGGACTGAGCTTCCCCGTTGGTGTACCTATACTTTCTGGTAACCAAACGCACTTCATTTGAAACACTATGCGGGTGTTTGGCAAAGGCACCCGTTGGGGCAACTTATTGTGATTATTGATTATCTCAAGGTCTCGGTGCATGAGCTTAGGGCAATAATACTGTTTTCTATAATAATTGTACTCATTGCAATTATTACACTTATGGGTGTATAACAACGTAACCTACTATTGAACTTGTATTCAAACTGTTTAACATAAACCTATGAATTTCACTCAACCTTTGTGTTGACTTTTTAGCATGTTTATCTCAGGTATTTGAGCAACTTATGACATGGAGTGGCACGAACTTGAAGATGGCTAAACTGATATCATTTAAACTTTATGTTTTCATGTAGATAGTTTTCTATGATTATGACTGTTGTACTATGAAATAATACCACAGATTAGCTTTCACTGCTATATGTCAAAAATGGGGGTGTTATAAAGTTTGACTTCATTAAATGACCATGTTTTGGTCATGTAACCACTAATTCATACAATTATGGAGGCTAATTATAGAAGAGATTATATCTCCTTTAATCTTTCATAATTCCATTGACTAGGTTTGAGTATTTCTCCTATAAATAGAGGATCACAATTGCATGAGATATTCATAGAAAACATAAACACTTAGAAGCGAAGGGTTCTTGATTTGTGCCTAAAACAAGAATAAGTAATTGGTTTTATCCCAAGTAGGTATTCGTGTAACCCAGGCATAGGGTCAAATAATCTTCTTTGGAAAGTGTTCACATGAATTCAAGTGATATTCAGTAACCTTAATTGCTAATTAGCTAGGCATTGATTATCTTCACCCTGTTCCAGGCCAACCACAACCAACAATCAAAGATGATTATTTTATGATAATCAATGGCTGCTTCTGCTATGAAACACATGCCTTCAAACTTTGCCAAGATTGACAAGTTTAAAGGGGTGGACTTTAAAAGATGGCAGAAGAAGATGCACTTCTTGCTTTCTAGCATGAGTGTGTTATATGTTCTTACTACTCCTATTCCTGTAGATGGTGATAATGCAACCACGGAACAAATCAGGAAGAAGAACAAGTGGGATAATGATGACTATGTTTGCAGAGGTTTAATCCTCAATGGTTTATCTGATCCTTTATTTGACATTTATCATACTGTTGAATCGTCCAAAGAACTATGAGATTCTTTGGAGGCCAAATATATGGCTAAGTATGCATCAAGTAAGAAGTTCCTTGTTAGTAATTTTACAAATTACAAAATGATTTATTCAAGACTAGTAATGGAACAATACAATGAACTTCTTGGTATACTTGATAGATTTAAACAACACAAAATGAACATGAATGAGGCTATTCAAGTCTCTTGTATCATTGATAAACTCCCTATTTACTGAAAAGATTTCAAGCACACCTTGAAACATCAAAAGGAGGAGTTAACTCTTGTTGAGTTGGGCAATCATCTGCGCATTGAGGAGTCTCTCAGTACGCAGGATAATGACAAGCCAAAGGGCAACAATGTTTCTGGTCCTTTAGTGGTCAATATGGTGGATCATAACAACTCCTCCTGGTACATTGACAATAGGGGAAAACATAAACATTAGGACACCAAGGCTAATCCTAACAAAAAGTCTAAAGTGACTTATTGGAAGTGTGGGAAACATAGACACTTGAAAAAGGATTATAAATGTGGAAAAGTTGGCAACAAGGCTAATGGTTCAGGCACAAATGGTTTAGTGGAAGGTTCTACCAACTCATTGAAAGGTCAAAATATGTTTAATAAATCTCTCTAGGTTTATTATGTTTCATATGTATCTGAGGCTTATTATGTGTAGGATGATGATGTTGGGCTGTGTGTTAAGTTAGGAGCAATTGTGCATGTGTGTAAAGATAGATGCTGGCTTAAGACCTATGAGTCACTAAACGATGGATCTATTCTTAACATAGGAAATGAGTCAATATCCGTGGTTGTGTAAATCTTAGATTTAGTTCTGGAAAGATTGTTTCCTTGTTTAATGTTTTGCATATTCCTATTATAAGGAAGAATTTAGTTTCTAGTAGTATTTTAAACAAATATGGTTATAAACATGTGATTGAATCTAATAAATCTGTTCTATCCAAATATGGTGTGTTTATTAGTTTTGGTTATTTGAGTAATCAAATGTTCAAGCTTAATATTGTTAATGATAAGATTGGTTCAGCCTTTATGTCAACCTCTAAACTGAATGATTCAATCCTATGACATGCTACACTGGGCCATGTCCACTTTAAGAGGATGCAAGATATATCTCAGGATGGATTATCCCAGCCTTTGATAAGGACACTGAAAAGTATAAAACTTGCATGCTGACCAAAATTACTAAGAAACCATTTCAAAATGTAAAATAGGAAACTAAAGTTTTGGAGCTGATCCATAGTGATTTATGTGATCTGCATGCTGCTCCCTCATTAGGGAATACAAAATACTTTGTGACATTTATTGATGATGCTTCAAGGATTTGTTATGTTTACTTATTACATACTAAGGATGAAGTATAGATAAATTCAAAGTATTCAAAACTAAAGTTAAATTGCAATAAGGGTACTTGATCAAAAGATTCAGGACTGGTAGGGGAGGTGAGTACATAGATACTCTATATTTTCAGTCTATTGGTAGTATCTATGAAATGACTGCTCCCTATACACTACAACAAAATGGTATATCTGAAAGGAAAAATAGAGTACTAAAAGAAATGGTTAACTCCATGTTGTCCTACTCAGGACTAAGTCAAGGGTTCTAAGGTGAAGCTATGTCAACAACTTCCTATATATTAGATAGGGTTCCTAACAAAAGGAACAGGATAACCCCTTATGAACTATGGACTAAAAGGAAGCCAAACCTGAACTACCTTAGGGTTTAAAATTATATAAAACTACTTTTATATAATTAATCGTCGTAACCTTTCAAAAGTCATAACTTACTCATATTTAATCTGGTTCGCTTGTTCTTTATATGTATGGATTCGTATTTGAAAAGTATAATCATATTTTATATTTGTAATATGGTTTGGTACTGTTATGAACAGTAAAAATAAGTGAAAGTTTATAAAAATACTTTTTATAACTTTAATTATTGAAATCGTATTTTAATTGTATCTCGTTCGTTTTAATTCGGTTTTTAGTGATTCCTATGTCCACATTTTCGTATTAAGAGAATCTATCAAAATATTATATTTATGATGTTTAATCCACTGATGAACAATAACTTTAACTATTCATAATAATTTATAAAACTATTTTTATGTAATTAATTGTATATAACTTGCAAAATGCATAACTTGTTCATTTTAATTCCGTTTTTTGAGTTTCTTACGTCCTTGGATTCCTTATGAAGAGCACTATAATTATAAAATATTAATTTTAATATCTCAGATCTGTAACAGTAAGTATTTATATAAAATAACTACTATTTTCTATAATAATTGTACTCATTGCAATTATTACACTTATGGGTGTATAACAACGTAACCTACTATTGAACTTGTATTCAAACTGTTTAACATAAACCTATGAATTTCACTCAACCTTTGTGTTGACTTTTTAGCATGTTTATCTCAGGTATTTGAGCAACTTATGGCATGAAGTGGCACGGACTTGAAGATGGCTAAACTGATATCATTTAAACTTTATGTTTTCATGTAGATTTTGGGACCTCTGTTTGTAAAAACTCTGATGAAATAATGAATGATAACTTATCTTTTAAAACGTCTCTCTTTTGAGTAGTTTTCTATGATTATGACTGTTGTACTATGAAATAATACCACAGATTAGCTTTCACTGCTATATGTCAAAAATGGGGGTGTTATAAAGTTTGACTTCATTAAATGACCACGTTTTGGTCATGTAACCACTAATTCATACAATTATGGAGACTAATTATAGAAGAGATTATATCTCCTTTAATCTTTCATAATTCCATTGACTAGGTTTGAGTATTTTTCCTATAAATAGAGGATCGCAATTGCATGAGATATTCATAGAAAACATAAACACTTAGAAGCGAAGGGTTCTTGATTTGTGCCTAAAACAAGAATAAGTAATTGGTTTTATCCCAAGGAGGTATTCGTGTAACCCCGGCATAGGGTCAAATAATCTTCTTTGGAAAGTGTTCACACGACTTCAAGTGATATTCAGTAACCTTAATTGGTAATTAGCTAGGCATTGATTATCTTCACCCTGTTCTAGGCCAACCACAACCAACAATCAAAGATGATTATTTTATGATAATCAATGGCTGCTTCTGCTATGAAACACATGCCTTCAAACTTTGCCAAGATTGACAAGTTTGAAAGGGTGGACTTTAAAAGATGGTAAAAGAAGATGCACTTCTTGCTTTCTAGCATGAGTGGTATATGTTCTTACTACTCCTATTCCTAAAGATGGCGATAATGCAACCATGGAACAAATCAGGAAGAAGAACAAGTTGGATAATGATGACTATGTTTGCAGAGGTTTATTCCTCAATGGTTTATCTGATCCTTTATTTGACATTTATCATACTGTTGAATCGTCCAAAGAACTATGAGATTCTTTGGAGGCCAAATATATGGCTAAGTATGCATCAAGTAAGAAGTTCCATGTTAGTAATTTTACAAATTACAAAATGACTTATTCAAGACTAGTAATGGAACAATACGATAAACTTCTTGGTATACTTGGTAGATTTAAACAACACAAAATGAACATGAATGAGGCTATTCAAGTCTCTTGTATCATTGATAAACTCCCTCTTTCCTAAAAAGATTTCAAGCACACCTTGAAACATCAAAAGGAGGAGTTAACTCTTGTTGAGTTGGGCAGTCATCTCAGTACGCAGGATAATGACAAGCCAAAGGGCAACAATGTTTCTGGTCCTTCAGTGGTCAATATGGTGGATCATAACAACTCCTCCTGGTACATTGACAATAGGGGAAAACATAAACATTAGGACACCAAGGCTAATCCTAACAAAAAGTCTAAAGTGACTTGTTGGAAGTGTGGGAAACTTAGACACTTGAAAAAGGATTATAAATGTGGAAAAGTTGGCAACAAGGCTAATGGTTCAGGCATAAATGGTTTAGTGGAAGGTTCTACCAACTCATTGAAAGGTCAAAATATGTTTAATAAATCTCTCTAGGTTTATTATGTTACATATGTATCTGAGGCTTATTATGTGCAGGATGATGATGTTGGGCTGTGTGTTAAGTTAGGAGCAATTGTGCATGTGTGTAAAGATAGATGCTGGCTTAAGACCTATGAGTCACTAAACGATGGATCTATTCTTAACATAGGAAATGAGTCAATATCCGTGGTTGTGTAAATCTTAGATTTAGTTCTGGAAAGATTGTTTCCTTGTTTAATGTTTTGCATATTCCTATTATAAGGAAGAATTTAGTTTCTAGTAGTATTTTAAACAATTACGGTTATAAACATGTGATTGAATCTAATAAATCTGTTCTATCCAAATATGGTGTGTTTATTAGTTTTGGTTATTTGAGTAATCAAATGTTCAAGCTTAATATTGTTAATGATAAGATTGGTTCAGCCTTTATGTCAACCTCTAAACTGAATGATTCAATCCTATGACATGCTACACTGGGCCATGTCCACTTTAAGAGGATGCAAGATATATCTCAGGATGGATTATCCCAGCCTTTGATAAGGACACTGAAAAGTATAAAACTTGCATGCTGACCAAAATTACTAAGAAACCATTTCAAAATGTAAAATAGGAAACTAAAGTTTTGGAGCTGATCCATAGTGATTTATGTGATCTGCATGTTGCTCCCTCATTAGGGAATACGAAATACTTTGTGACATTTATTAATGATGCTTCAAGGATTTGTTATGTTTACTTATTACATACTAAGGATGAAGTATAGATAAATTCAAAGTATTCAAAACTGAAGTTAAATTACAATAAGGGTACTTGATCAAAATATTCAGGACTGGTAGGGGAGGTGAGTACATAGATACTCTGTATTTTTAGTCTATTGGTATTATCTATGAAATGACTGCTCCCTATACACCACAACAAAATGGTATATCTGAAAGGAAAAATAGAGTACTAAAAGAAATGGTTAATTCTATGTTGTCCTACTCAGGACTAAGTCAAGGGTTCTAAGGTGAAGCTATGTTAACAACTTGCTATATATTAGATAGGGTTCCTAACAAAAGGAACAGGATAACCCCTTATGAACTATGGACTAAAAGGAAGCCAAACCTGAACTACCTTAGGGTTTAGGGTTATAAGGCAGTTATAAGACTCCTTGATCCAAAGATAAAAACTTAGGGTAAAAGAGGCATTGAATGCATCTTTATTGGATATGCTGAGCATTCCAAGGCTTTTAGGTTCTATGTTATTGAACCTAATGAATTAGTTTCAATTACTCAATAGTTGAATAAAGGGATGCTATCTTTGATGATAATAGATTCTTGTCAGTCCCTAGACCAAGCCTCAGGATTCCTAATGGAACTAAAGACATTGGTGGTTTAGTTGTCCTTGAAGAGGTCACTAAAGAGGTTGTGACTCAACAACCTGAACCTGAGACTAGAAAGGGCAAAAGGAATAGGACTCCAAAGAACTTTGGACCTGAATTTCAATTATACTTGATTGAAGGAACAATGGATGAAGTCTCTGACCAACCCTCCTATTACTTTAATGTTGAGGATGGTCCCAAGACATTTGATGAAGCAATGAAGTCTTAGGACGTTGCTTTTTGGAAGAAGCAATTAATGATGAGATGGATTCCATCATGGGAAACAACACTTGGGTATTGGTTGATCTACCTCCATGTTGCAAATCTCTTGGTTACAAATGGATATTCAAAAGAAAACTGAAGGTAGATGGAACTATTGAAAAGTTCAAGGCAAGATTGGTCATTCAGGGCTTTAGATAGATGTTAGGGATAGACTACTTTGATACTTATGCTCTAGTGGCATGTATCAGTACCATAAGACTGCTAGTTGCTTTGGCATCAATTCACAATCTGATTATTCATCAGATGGATGTCAAGACAGCTTTCTTGAATGGTGAATTGGATAAGGAGGTCTATATGAACCAACCTCATGGCTTCATCATGCCTGGCAATGAAAACAAGGTATGTAAACTGATTAAGTCTTTATATGGACTGAAGCTGGCACCTAAGCAATGACATCAAAAGTTTAATAGAGTGGTTTTGTCTGATGGTTATTTACTTAACCAAGCTGACAAATGTGTATATAGAAAATTTGATGAAACTGGTAAAGGATTCATCATTTGCCTATATGTTTATGACATGCTGATCTTTGTCATTGATCAAGTTTAAGTTGACCTAACAAAGGAATTCTTGTCATCGAGCTTCTCTATGAAGGACATAGGGGAGGCCGATGTTATCCTTAGTATAAGGATTAAACATGAAAGTAATAGGATAGAAATTTCTCAGTTTCATTATATTGAGAAGGTACTAAAGAAATTTAATTACTTTGATTGCACTCTAGTGAGTACTCCTATGGATATAAGTGAGAAGCTGATGCCCAATAATGGTCAGGTTGTATCTGAACTTGAGTATTCTAGGGTGATTGGCTTCCTGATGTATGCCATGACTTGTACAAGGCATGATATTGCTTTTGTAGTTGGTAAACTGAGCAAGTATACTAGTAATCCTGGTACTCAGCACTAGCAAGCAATTCAGCGGGTACTGAAGTACTTGAAGAAAACCATGGACTATAGTTTGATATATATTGGTTATCCTTCGGTCTTAAAAGGATACATTGATGCAAGCTAGATCAACAATACTGAAGACAATTTATCTACCAGTAGCTGGGTATTCCTGCTTTGAGGAGGTGCAATTTATTAGGCGTCCAAGAAGTAAACTTGCATCACCAGCTGATGACATCAAATAACGTCTATTTTATAGCATCATTTATCCCATGTTATTAACCCATTTTGTATAGTCATTGCAAAGAATTGTTACTTAATCGTTTATATTTGAGAATTCCAGTAATTATGGAGAAATTGGTGAAAGATAGCAAAAGGCGCGCATTCTAGAGCTTAAATGAAGATATTTTAAAGATTACTATTCTGAAGACCAATACGCCGTATCCATCAAGAAGATACGGCGTATCCGTGCCTGCACTTACCAAACGACCACAGAGGATTAATGATCAATACGCCGTATCCAGAGGACTCAATACGCCGTATTCAAGATATGGTATCAATATAATATTTTGGAAGATATCAAACGTGGTCCCTATTCTAAGAAATCCCCAATACGCCATATCCAACTCTTGGATACGCCGTATTCAACCGACTTCCAGGCCTTATAAATAGAAAACTCAAAAACAAGTTTTAGGTGTGCTAAATCATATTCTCGATACCTAAACCAACAAAAGTCGATTTTCCAGAGGAGAAAAAGAGCAAAGAAGGCGATGCAACGAATTCAATTCATAGTGAGACATCGTGAGAATCCATACTTTAAGTAAATCGTTCAGTTTTTGGTGATCCACTCTCATCTTTAGAGTGATGATCCACTAGAACAACCGTAGAGCAATCCACTAATGAATGTTACACAACTATTTCTTTCGTTTACACCCTTACACCTTAACCTACCCTGTTTAATTAAGTTTTAATTTACAGTAGCTAGTTCTAAAGTGTAAAGTTTGTATATTCCCGAGTCTTGTGTCATTTATCTATCTTTGGTGCTGTTGGTAAAATTGCACATGCCACCGGGAATGTATATTAAAGTATCACAGCTCATGTGATTTTTACTACCGTCACAATTATCGATGAAACCGAAGAACGAAGAATTACCGAAGGAATTATCCGGAATTATTATGATCGTGAAGATGGTGAAACTACACCGAGATTTGAATGTTTAGTAAAAAAAATAGAAAAATGAGAAAAAAATACAAAAAGAGAAAGAAAGTTTAAAGATCATCGTTTCGCAATTACCGAAGGAATCACACGAAGGATCGATTATTCGTCGATACGTCTAAAAAATCGACGATGTAAAGTATTATACAAAGTGGTAGATATCGCCACTTGCCTTGTAGAGTATGTAAAGTTTTGGGAAGATTGGGAAGTTGACCGTTACGGGAACGCCAACTTAGGTTGTTGTTTTTGATCAATGATCAAGACGTTGTAAATAGTTGTGTCTTTATCATAGTAACGGTCGGGAAATAAGTGTCAAAGAAACTCGTATCTTAAGTCATAATCTAATTGGTTTCATTGAATATTTTATTAACAACAATTTACTTCCCTCTCACCTAATGATTAGCCACTGGTTTTACGCGAATGAGGAGTCATACAAACATGCATGTCTATTCCGGCATTTCGGCCATGTATGCATGTCTTGTACCTCGTTGGTTTATGACTTTTGTTGAAAGTTAGAAGGTTCCTACCCTATATCATTCTCCATCTTAACCGTTAGCTAAATTCGAATGGGGATGTTATCGAACACACAATGTAATCCTCCCGGCATTCTTGGTGTGTATGTGTGCTTCAAGCTTCCTTGTTGGACTGGTACTTTCTGTGAAAAGAATTAGAATGAATCAAATCGTACGACCTTCCATACAAAAAACCCTATTTACCCTTATAATTGTTTACTCTTAAGCTTTAGCGGTCGGAGATGTGTTATCCTTTGCCAGCTTAAGATAGATACCATCAACGACTGAGTAATTGAGAGAATTATGTTACATGTTACCGACATAGATTAGTTGATGTGAATTGATGTTTTCATCTTCCTATTTCGTGAGGTGTTTGGTTGTGTAACTTGTAATGATCGAAAAAGCACCTACACAAAATACCCCTTAGGTGATACAATTTATAAACTTCTAAAGGCTACTGAGGACAGTAGGATTCAAGAGTGAGGGATACTTGATGAATATCAATAACATCTATATTTATAGCATCAATTATCCCATGTGTTATATAAACCCATTTTGTATAGTTAATGCAAATAATTGTTACTTAAATCAATAAATTTGAGAATTGCAGGTAATTAATGGAGTAATTGGTGAAAAAAGCAAAAGGCGCACATTCTAAGCTTAAATGAATATATTTTGAAGATGTAAATTCAGAAGACAACTATGTTATATCCATACAAAAGATACGCTTATCCGTGCCTGCAACTCACCAAACCAAAAAAAAATCCCACAGAGGATTAAATGATCAATACGCTGTAGTTCCAGAGTGACTCAATACACCCGTAATTCCAAGCTATGTAAATCAATTATAGATTCTGAAGACATCAAACGTGGTCCCTACTACAAGAAATCCCTAATACGTTGTATCCAACTCTTGGATACGCAGTATTCAACCAACTTCCATACCTTATAAATAGAAAACTCAAAAATGAGTTTTTAGGTGGGCTAAATCATATTCTCGATACCTAAACCAACAAAAGTCAATTAATCAGAGGAGAAAAAGTAGCGAAAGTTCCGAGCAACTTAATCAGATTCCATTATGATACATCATGTAATTCCATATACTTTAGTAAATTGTTCAGTTTTTGGTATCATTCGTTAACTCGGTTAGTTTACCTAGCTAAATTATTACTCTTTAAATTATTATGACGTTTAAAGGCCTAATACCTTCGGGTATTGAGCCTATATTATGAAGAACTGAATGATTGTATATGTTTATATTAAGTTTCTGATTAACGTGATGCTTGTTTATGTTTATTAATTTATACTTGTTTACGCGCTTTTTGTATGCACCTATATTCAACTCTGGATCTAGTAAAATGAACCAAAACGGATCTAGAGTCTGGATAGCTCTCCATATAGTAATTTATACATCTAGAATCATAGTTACACAAATATTGTCCTTCTAAGTCTGTGTCTAGGATACGCTTCGGGCTTAACTAGTTAATTGGATATTGCCGATGGTTTATTGATCATGTTGACTAGCAGGTGACCTAGATAATTCAACAAATAACATTCTGATTCCATTGGATAGTTGGACAAGTGGACTACTAGTGTATAAATTGTCATTAAGTGGTAAGTGGGTAAAGTCTCTATGAGCTAGGGTTTAACAAGATCACCATTGCTTTAATCCCTAAGATAGATTATAATCAGTGAATAAGGATGCTTTATGCGGATGCTTTAATTGTGACATAATTAATGTGTCTAGGTCTTAGGATGATGTTACGCCTAAGTCTTAAGAATGATATGCCACCTCGAGAGAAGAAATCATTGCACTAAATAAACAAACCAACGTTTTAATCGGATTAATAATGGTTAATACAGTTTTCTTATATAAGGTTCGACCACTCTTTTATCTTTTATTAATTAGCTTGCGTGGGTAACAGTGTCTTGAATTGATTGTAGTAACCAACCAAACCGCGCCAGTCTCTTAGGCTGAAAACCCCCTTTTTCTATTAGAATTAGGATTTAGACTGACATAGGTTTAACATAGGTTTAGAATAGAATAGAATTAACATAGTTTAGATAACCAAAATATTAATTAAATTGATAGATTTAACCTCGCTTCAAGTGTTCGACACCCTACTTACCATGAAACTACTACCGATCGGGTACACTGCCCGTTAAAGTGTCATTTTTGGTTGAGTCAGCAAAATATAAATTTAAAACTTGAATCATCTTAAATATACCATACAACGACAGCACATCACCAGCTCAACAATGGAATCTGAATTTGTAGCTTTAGCAGCTGCCGGTAAGGAAACTCAATGGTTGAGAAACCTAATCCTTGAGATTTCATTGTGGTCCGAACCTGTAGCACATATATTTATCCTTTGTGATAGTGCTGCTACATTGGCAAAGGCTTAAAGCCAAATGTACAATGGGAAGTCTAGACTCCTAGGTGTCAAGCATAGCATAGTTCGTGAACTTATCATGAATGGGGTGGTATCTATAGAGTTTGTGAGGTCTCAACAAAAATTAGCTGATCACTTGACGAAGGGACTGGCAAGACACTTGGTTATAAAGTCTACTAAAGAGGTGGGTTTAAAGTCCAACTAAGTCGCTGAATGCTAAGACACCTAACTTCCAACCGAGGAAACTTGCTAGCTAAGTTCAACATGGAAAGCTGAACATTTAGTGGACTGAAGCACGTGTTTTTACAATCATCCCAAGGATGTGCTTAGAACCTGCTAAAAAGGAGGATGAAGATTTTACTTCTCAATGGTTAATTTCTTGAAAAAGTGCTTAGCGGGACCATGAATAAAAAGGAACCACCTATGTAAATGTTGAGGTTCTTCCCTTTAGGGAGTAGGGACTTTGCCTCTTACAACATTTATGACTTAGCTATGGATACATGGCTTGTATAGTGTCAGGAGTTTTTTAAGTGTCTGAAAACTAGTGTGTATTTTATCTTCAAGTATTTAAATGGGTTGAAGGGTTCAATTCTTAGAACACCCTGATTCTAGAATATTTGAACGTGTAATTTACTAAGATGGAAATTCAATCCTCATGCATTTTCGTTTATGCACATGTTTTGTTTAATGTTTAATTTTCATTCAAAGAAATTGTACTAAATTAGGAAGGATTGTTGGAAATTTAGTTCAATTATGGGTTCAGTTCATACCGAGTAATAGGACTGGAGGTATAGAGTATACTCCCATAGGTCATTGAACACCGTGACTCTGATAGTGGTAAATGAGAATTCATGTCGCTGATGAAGTTCAAGGAGTGCAACTCGAGACTGAATGATATTCATCAGTCTGATGGGTTAACTCATCCTCAGTGGGTTAACTCATTAGTGGGTCTCTTCAGTTTGAACCTTCAGCGGGTATTCTCCTCAGTGGGTTGTTGATAAGTGTTCAGGACACTGAAGGAATAACTTGCTGGAATGAATTCAATTAACTTATAACAACTTTGACCTATTCAAGTGCCAAGTTTGACTGCATTAAATAACCATGTTTAAATTGGTCATGTAACCACTAATTCCTACAATTATATAGGCTAATTATGGAATAGATTATATCTCTTATAATCTCTCATAATTCCATTGACTAGGTTTAAGTATTTCTCCTATAAATAGACAATCACAATTGCATAAGATATACACAGAAAACATAAACACTTAGAAGCGAAGGGTTCTTGATTTGTGCCTAAAACAAGAACAAGCAGTTGGTTTTATCTTAAAGAGGTATTCATGTAACCTAGGCATAGGGTCGAATAATCTTCTTTGGTAAGTGATCACACGACTTCAAGTGATATTCGGTAACCTTAATTGGTAATTAGCTAGGCATTGATTATCTTCACCATGTTCTAGACCAACCACAACCAATAATCAAAGAAGATTATTTTGTGATAATCAATGGCTGCTGCTGCTATGAAACACATGGCTTTAAACTTTGCCAAGCTTGACAAGTTTGAAGGGGTGGACTTTAGAAGATGGCAGAAGAAGATGCACTTCTTTCTTTCCAGTATGAGTGTGGTGTATGTGCATAATACTCATATTCCTAAATATGGCGAGAATGCAACCATGGAATAGATCAAGAAGAGGAACAAGTAGGAAAATGATGATTATGTTTGCAGAGATTTAATCTTCAATGGTATACCTGATCCTTTATTTGATATTTATCATAATGTTGAATCATCCAAAGAACTATGGGGTTCCTTGGAAGCCAAATATATGGCTGAGGATGCATCAAGTAAGAAGTTCCTTGTTAGTAATTTCAAAAATTACAACATGACTAATTCAAGACCAGTAATGGAACAATACAATGAACTTCTTGGTATAATTGGTAGATTTACACAACACAAAATAAACATGGATGAGGTTATTCAAGTCTCTTGTATTATTGATAAACTCTCTCCTTCCTGGAAAGATTTCAAGCACACCTTGAAACATCAAAAGGAGTTAACTCTTGTTGAGTTAGGCAGTCATCTACGCATTAAGGAGTCCATCAGAGCGCAGGATAATGACAAGCCAAAGGGCAACAATGTTGCTGGTCCTTTAGTGGTCAATATGGTAGACCATAACAACTCCTCAAGGTACAATGACAATATAGGAAAACGTAAACATCAGGACACCAAAGCTAATCCTAACAAAAAGTCTAAAGTGACTTGTTGGAAGTGTGGGAAACCTGGACACTTGAAAAAGGATTGCAAAGGTGGAAAAGTTGGCAACAAGGCCAATGGTTTAGGTACAAATAGTTTAGTGGATGGTTCTACCAACTCACTAAAAGGTCAGAATATGTTTAATAAATCTCTCTAGGTTTATTATGTTACATATGTATCTGAGGCTTATTATGTGCAGGATGATGATGTTGCGTGGTGGGTTGACTCATGAGCAACTGTGCATGTGTGTAAAGATAGATGTTGGTTCAAGACCTATGAGTCACTGAATGATAGATCTATTCTTCACATGGGAAATGACGTGGTTATGTAGATCTTAGATTTAGTTATGGAAAGATTGTTTCCTTGTTTAATGTTTTGCATGTTTCTAATATAAGGAAGAATTTAGTCTCTAGTAGTATTTTGAACAATTGTGGTTATAAAAAGTGATTTAATCTAATAAATTTTTTCTATCCAAACATAGTGTGTTTATTGGTTTTGGTTATTTGAGTAATCAAATGTTCAAACTTAATATTGTTAATGATAAGATTGGTTTAGCCTTTATGTCAACCTCTAAACTGAATGATTTAATCCTATGACATGCTAGACTAGGCCATGTCCACTTTAAGAGGATGCAAGATATGTCTAAGGATAGATTAATCCGAGCCTTTGACATAGACACTGAAAAGTGTACAACTTGCATGCTGACCAAAATAACTAAGAAACCATTTCAAAATGTAAAACGCGAAACCGAATTTTGGAGTTGATCCACAATGATTTATGTGATTTACATGCTACTCCCTCATTAGTAAATAAGAAATACGTTGTTACATTTATTGATGATGCTTCAAGGATTTGTTATGTTTACTTATTACATATTAAGGATGAAGCATTAGATAAATTCAAAGTATTCAAAACTGAAGATGGATTGCAACAAAGGTCCTTGATCAAAAGTTTTAGGACTGATAGGGGAGGTGAGTACATGGATACTCTGTAATTTCAGTCTGTTGGTATTATCCATGAAACGACTTATCCCTTTACTCCACAACAAAATGGTATATCTGAAAGGAAAAATAAAGTACTAAAAGAATTGGTTAATTCCATGTCGTCCTACTTAGGACTGAGTCAAGGGTTCTCAGGTGAAGCTATGTTAACAACTTGCTACTTATTAGATAAGGTTCCTAACAAAAGGAACAAGATAACCCCTTAAGAACTATGGACAAAAAGGAACCAAACCCGAACTACCTCAAGGTTTAGGGTTGTAGGGCAGTTGTAAGACTCCCTAATCAAAAGCTAAAAAATTTGGGTGAAAGAGGCATTGAATGCATCTTTTTTGGATATGTTGAGCATTCCAAGGCTTTTAGATTCTATGTTATTAAACCTAATGAATCAGTTTTAATTAACTTAATAATTGAATAAAAAGGGATGTTATCTTTAATGAGAATAGATTCTCTTCAGTTTCTAGACCAAACCTCAGGATTCCTAATGGAACTGAAGAGATTGGTGGTTTAGTGGTCCTTGAAGAGGTTACTTAAGAGGTTGCGACTCAACAACCTGAACCTGAGACTAGAAAAGGCTAAAGGAATAGGACTCCAAAGAACTTTGGACCCGAATTTCAATTATACTTGATTGAAGGAACAAGGGATGAAGTCTCTGACCAACACTCCTATTGCTTCAATGTTGAGGATGATCCCAAGACATTTGATGAAGCAATGAAGTCTCATGATGTTGCTTTCTAGAAAGAAGCAATTAATGAGGAGATGGATTCCATCATGGCCAACAACACTTGGGTGTTGGCTAATCTACCTCCATGTTGCAAACCTCTTCATTGCAAATGGATCTACCAAAGAAAACTAAAGGTAGATGGAACTATTGAAAAGTTTAAGGCAAGATTGGTCATTCAGGGCTTTAGAAAGAAGTCAGGGATATACTACTTTGATACTTATGCTCTTGTGGCACGTATAAGTACCATAAGACTGCTGATTGATTTGGTACCAATTCACAATCTGATTATTCATCAGATGGATGTGAATACAACTTTCTTGAATGGTAAATTAGATGAGGAGTTCTATATGAACCAACCTTGTGGCTTCATCATGCTTGGCAATGAAAATAAGGTGTGTAAACTTATTAAGTCTTTGTATGGACTGAAGTAGGTACCTACGCAATGACATCAAAAGTTTGATGAAGTGGTTTTGTCTAACGGTTATTTACTTAACCAAGCTGACAAATATGTATATAGAAAATTTGATGAAACTAGTAAAGGAGTCATCATTTGCCTATATGTTGATGAGATCCTGATCTTTGGCACTAATCAAGTTCAAGTTAACATGACAAAGGAATTCTTGTCATCAAGGTTCTCTATGAAGGAAATGCAGGAGGCTGATGTTATCCTTGGTATATGGATTAAACATAAAAGTAATGGGATAGCAATTTCTCAGTCTCATTATATTGAGAAGGTACTAAAAAATTAATTACTTTGATTGCACTCCGGTGAGTACTCTTATAGATATAACTAAGTCGCCGAATGTTAAGACACCCAACTTCCTACTAAGGAAACTTGGTAGATGAGTTCAATGTGGAAAGCTAAACATTCAGTAGACTGAAGCACACATTTTTACAATCATCCCAAGTATGTGCTTGGAACCTGCTGAAAAGGAGGATGAAGATTTTACTTCTCAATGGTTAATTTATTTGAAAATATGCTTAGCGGGACCATGAATAAAGAGGAACCATCTGTGTACATGTTGAGGTTTTGTCGCTTCAGGGAGCATGGACTTTGTGTCTTACAACATTTATGAATTGGATATGGACACATGGCTTGTATAGTGTCAGGAGTTTTTTAAGTGTTTGAAAACTTGTGTGTATTTTATCTTTAAGTATTCAAATGGGTTGAAGGGTTCAATTCTTAGAACACCCTGATTCGTGAATATTTGAACGTGTAATTTACTAAGATGGAAATTCAATCCTCAAGACATTTTTGTTTATGCACATGTTTTGTTTAATATTTAATTTTCATGCAAAGGAATTACACTAAATTGGGAAAGATTCTTGGAAATTTAGTTTAATTGTGAGTTTAGTTCATATCGAGTAATGGGACTGGAGGTACATAGTGTACTCCCATAGGTTATTGAACACCCTGACTCTGATAGTGGTAAAAGAGAATTCAAGTCGCTAATGAAGTTCAGTGAGTTCACTCTTTAGTGAGTGCAACTCTGAACTAAATGATATTCATCAGTCTGATGGCTTCAGCTTTGTACTCCCTGAGTAGTAAGCTGATGGATACCATCAGGGAGTAATCTATCAAAGGAATCATCCTCAGTAGGTTAACTCATCAGTAGGTCTCTTCAGTTTGAACCTTCAGCAGGTATGCTCCTCATTGGGCTAGCTGATAGTTCAGGACACTAAAGGAATAACTCGCTAGAATGAATTCAATTAACTTATAACAACTTTGACCTATTCAAGTGGCAAGTTTGACTACATTAAATGATCACGTTTTAATTGGTCATGTAACCACTAATTCCTACAATTATGGAGGATAATTATGGAAGAGATTATATCTCCTATAATCTTTGATAATTTCATTGAATATGTTTTGAATATTTCTCCTATAATTAGAGGATCACAATTGCATGAGATATACACAGAAAACATAAACACTTAAGCGTAGGGTTCTTGATTTATGCCTAAAACAAGAACAAACACTTGGTTTTATCCAAAGGGGGTATTCGTGTAACCCAGGCATAGGGTCAATAATCTTCTTTGAAAAGTGATCACAGGACTTCAAGTGATATTCGGTAACCTTATTTGGTAATTAGCTAGGCATTGATTATCTTCACCCTGTTCTGGGCCAACCACAACCAAGAAAACACACATACAAGGTAGAAAATAAAGAGAATATAGAAAGAGAAAGAAGAGAGAGAGATGGAAGAGAGAAAGAAGATGGTTGATTATCTTGTAAGAAGAATAATACACAAGTGACCAACCCCTTCTCCATAGGTGGAGAGGGATATATATAGGGACACCACATGTTGATGACGCCTAGGTTAAGAGAAGGATAGGTCGGGCACGAATTAGTTAGGCTTTTGGCCCGTAACATATACAATATTAGCTTAAACCTCGAACCCGGTTCCATGACTAGCATATTACATTGGTTATAAAGTAAAGACCTAGCTAAATAAAGAAATGACTGTGACTTTCTTGTTCGACTCAATATTTTAAGGCTAACAGGGAGATTTACATTAATGAATGTTAGACTGTTCATTATCTTTGATTTGAATGGTAACTAACCCCGACCCAAGTGGGCATAAGCATTAAATGCAGCAAAAATGCGGCTACAAGCCAAAGCTCCAAAAATGAGATATGGTAATGTTATTTTTGAAGTCAAAAGCAACACATCCATAGATGTATATATCACATTCGACTGGGAGGCTTGATGACGTACTCTCCGAATCGGATCGAATGCCTCTCTCAAAGCTTGACCGCGATCTACTCCCAATGACACCTAGAAACCTCCGAATAGTTTCTAGTGGCGTAAAATCAACCCTTTTACGGTTACCAGTAAAGGAATCCACCACTCGAAACCCAATGCCCTTCGTGGTGTGCCCTTCGATGTAACTAGCATAGAGGTAAGACTTAACCAAGTCAAAACCCACATTCTCTACCCTATCAAGGCTTCCCCACCAAGATAAGGATCATGGTACACAAACCCTGTAATCCCATTAAATCACAAGACACCCCCACAATCATTGGCTCAAGTGCATAAACATGGAGTTAAGTATGCCGGTTTCACAATAAAATGTGGCGCACTTTTCATTAAGCCTAAGTACGGCACATGTTAGCCTCAAAATATTGAGTCAAAAACGGAAGCTCGGTCTCTGGACATGGAAGCTCGGTCTTTATAATATTTACTTTGTAATAGGCTAGAAAGGGTATTGGGCTTGCTTATTAATCTAATATTGTATGTGTATCGGGCTAAATCCCAAAGCAAACCCAAGCCCATCCCACACTCCAAACCACATGGCTCAAATCCATGGTTGTGGTATAAATACCCCTTCTCCACAATGGAGAAGGGTTGGTTGTTCATTTGTGTAAGACATAAGATTGTGAAATCCACCATCTCTTTCTCTTTCTAGCTTTCTCTCTCTAAACTTCCTTCTCTTTTCTTCTTATTTTGATTCGTGTAGTTATGTTGTGGAAATGATATCATAGGTTCCTACAATTGGTATCAAGAGCCAAAGGATGGGTTTAGTGTTTGTGGTTATGTGTTCAAGCTTATTTCATAGCTTATAGAAGCTTTTTGGTTCGGCTTGTTCTTAATACAATTTGTTTGAATCCATAAGCTTCATACTTTCTTGGATAAAAACGTTTAGAGATTAACTTATGCAAAAAATAACAACACAAAACTGATTTTTATGGATTAAAAATGGATGTTTTATTGACACTTTTTAAACCGAGGGTTTAAGACCATTTTCGAATCATTTCAAGATTATTTGTTGTTGTTTTCAATCATCCATTTGTACTTTCCTTACCTTTGTGCTTATTAGAAGCTTATTGCAACATCAAACAGCTTATTTGGATAAGAAACATCTGGGTTTTTTTTGAAGGCTGCGGTTTGTGTAAATCGTATGAAGTTTGCGGTTTGTGTTATGATTTCTGCGGTTTGTGTTATGATTTTTACGGCTTGTACAAAATTAAGCTTCTGCGGTTTGTGTAAAATTGCATTATGTGGTTTGTGTTACTTATAGGGATAATAGTCTGCTGTTTATGACATCTAGACAAAAATAAACATTGGCCAATTTTTTCTAAATCCTGCGGTTTGTGACAAAACAATTATGTGGTTTGTGTAATTTAGAGATTCTGCTGTTTGTGTAATTTCAAGATTTCTACGGTTTGTGCAAAACAACATTCCCGCAGTTTGTGTATCACACATTTATGAGGTTTGTGTTACTACAGGTGTTACTTTTATGAGGTTTGTGACATTTAGATGAAAACAAACTATGACAAAAAATTTCTAAATACTGCGGTTTGTGCAAAGAAATTTCCTAAGGTTTGTGCACTTCTGAGGTTTGTGTAATCCTGAGGTTTGTGCACTTCTGCGGTTTGTGACATTATCATAGAAATTAAATCTCGGTTTACAAAAGCAATTTCGGTTAACCATTTTCGGTAAAAGGCATAATTAATTAACTACTTCTATATTAATATTAGACTTCAAAGACAATTAATTCTACAACAACAAACCACAACAACAATTACTTTCACGGTTTCTTCTTGATTTAGTAAAATCCCGCAAAAGACTTTTCTTTTCTCCGTTTGAATCATAAACTTGTAAAATCCCGTGAACTATAATTAAAATCTCATAACCACAAAAAGAAACACTTTACCTACTTAATATCCTACAAAATCATTTTCACTTCATAACAATTAAATCAATCATCATGACTACTCTAATTACTACATCCACAACAGACAGTCAAATGCATAACAACATCATGGCAGCTGGTTCAAGAGATCGTCCACCAATGCTTGCATCGGGAAGATATTCTCAGTGGCAATCACGTTTCATGAGATATGTCGATACGAAACTAAACGGTGATGCCTTGAGGATATGCATTCTACAAGGTCCTTATACACTTTCTACTGTTACAATTCCGGGTCAACCTGCAACAGATGATTCTCTAGCTGTTGAAGAACAAACAGTTTTTGAGACACTATCGAATATCTCTCCTGAAAACAAAGCTCATTATGATGCAGAAAAATAGCAATTCACTTGCTTTTGACTGGAACTAGAGATGAAATTTACTCAACTGTTGGTGCATGCAAGACAGCTCATGAGATGTAGATCGCCATTGAAAGGCTAAAACAGGGTGAATCTCTTAACAAACAGGATGTCAAGACTAGTTTGTTTTGGGATTTTTGCAAATTTACTTCAAGAGACGGAGAGTCAATTGAGTCATACTACTCCAGATTTTACAAAATAATGAATGAAATGGTGAGAAACCAGTTGGAAGTTGATACTATGTAAGTTAATGTTCAGTTTATTCAACAACTTCAACCAGAATGGTCAAGATTTGTGACTGTTGTCTAGCAAACCGTTGACTTAGACAAGGAATCATATCACAGGCTCTTTGACATTTGGAAAAATTACCAAAATGAAGTTAATGAAATCTATGCCGAGAAGATAGCTAAGAATGCAAATCCTCTCGCACTTGTTGTTGCTGCTCAACAATATCCAGATCCTTATTATCAAGCACAAAAATCTCACAAATCATATGCACCACCATCAAAACAAGCATCTTACACCAAATATTATGCACCTACCAGATTCAAAGGTAAGGAGATAGCCAAACCAATTACAACTCCATCTGAGTCAGCTTCTAAAGAAGACAGTGATCCAGAACAAGCTCAGAGAGATAAGGATATGCATAAGAACTTGGCACTCATTGCAAAATACTTCAAAAAGATCTACAAACCTACCAACAACAACCTCAGAACTTCCTCAAACATCAGAAACAAGAATGTAGATACTTCTCCAAGGTACAAGAATGACAATCAAACTGGACAGTTTGGGAATCAGAGGACAATGACTGTTGTTTGGGCTAGGGAGACTGTAGGCAGTCAGGTAGTGCAGCAGACGGGGATACACTGTTTCAATTGCAAGAAATTTAGGCATTTTGCTAAGGAGTGCAGGAAACCAAAAAGGGCAAAAGATTACACTTATCACAAGGAAAAGATGTTGTTGTGCAAACAAGCCGAGAAAGGTGTTTTATTACAAGCAGAGCAAGCTGATTGGCTAGAGGACACGAATGAAGAAGTCAATGAACAATAATTGGAAGCACATTACATGTACATGGCAAAAATCCAAGAGGTTCACACTACTGATTCAAGACCATCCCTCGATGCTGATCCATTGGAAAAGGTACATTCTGACGATGACTATAATGTGTTTGCCAAAGAAAGACAACATTCTGAGCAACCTGTTTCCATTAATAACACATGTGTGGTGGAAAAGGTTGATAGTAATGTCATTCCTGATTTATCGGATATGTGTGATAATGACAATCAGACTGACCAAAATGCTGAAGAATGTGATGATGAGCGTGTTGTGCTTGCTAATTTAATTGCAAATTTAAAACTTGATACTGATGAAAACAAAAAGATTCAAAAGTAATTAAAGAAAGCAAACACATCACTTGCTTATGAATTACAATAGTGGAAATCTAGTCTTGAGGAGTCTAATAGAACTCGAGATAGATGCATAATTGGACTTCATAACAAAGAGATTGAGCTTGAGAAGTACAAGAATTACCATGATCATACCACTGAACATGACACATTTAAACGTAAATTAAAAGAAACTCTAGGACTATTAGCTCAAAAAAAACATGAAATAAAAGAAGGTTTGAAAATTAAAGCATATGAACTTTCTGTAGTCAAAGAGAGAAATGATGAGTTAGTCAAATAGAGTCTTTTAACAAAGTCACGGTATGAAGGTCTTCTGAAAGAGAAAAACACGGTAATAAAGGATTTGAAACTTAAGGAAGAAAACGATCTTAACAAATTGATTGCGATGGAAAAGCAATTAAAGTTTTTGAATGAAATTGTTTATAAACGAAATCAGTCAATTCAAACCATTCATATGTTAGCTCCCAAAGGCTCAACATATAATGGAAGACCTACTTTTGCAAATCCTATGTACCTCAAGAAAGCTCAATCTAAAAAACCATGTTTGTATGAAATCTCATATGACACATCTGATCTTGCAAACATATTTGCCCCTGATAGGGAAGAGACTTTGACTCTTAAACAAGAGAGTAGATCAAAATTTAATAAAGACCTAGTGAAACCATACGACTACACAAAACAAAACAGTATTTATGAAATTTTTAAACCACCATCACGAGAATATCTTGATCAGTTGGCACATGCAAATGATGTTCGAAAGAAAATGTGGAGAAAATCTTTTGTTTAAAAAAATCCTAACGTTGTTAAAACATTGGTTTTCTACCTATAAGAAAGTCAATAAGCAAGAGTAGACAAGCTTATAATGTCATGACTAATAACATAAACTATTTCAAACAAATTGTTGATTTAGCTTGGGAAATACATACGCATGATGCATTTCGTACCAACTACTAAAGATATGACCTCACTTTTGAAAACTTGTTTGATGCCTCTTGCACTAAAGACACAAAATGATAGTTTCAAATTTGTAAGTGAACTTAAACAAGAGATGTTTGCAGATTTACAGTACGTTTAATCACTTGAAAAAGAGATTGATGAACTTGAATCTGACAAAGTTGATTTTTTTAATATATATGATCTGCTTCTCCAAGAGTGTGTCTCAAAGGATGTTATGTATTCTTATTTGCATTCCTTATCTGATTTAGATGCATATAATGAATTGCAAAGCCTATACCTTCATAAAGTCAAAGAATGTGAATGTCTTTCGGAAAAGCTTTCTAAACAAACTAAAAATGTTAGTAAAGAAGTTTACAACGGGCTTTTATGAAGTTTTTCTTAATTAGAATAACACTCAATTTCTCTTGAACTTGCTTTACAACAATGTCAAGAACAAATGAAAAATTACATAGTTTGCAAACAAAATGGATCAACTGTATTTCTAAAATAACATGAACAATAATTTGAAATACAAGATTTGAAAGCTCAACTGCAAGATAAGAACATTGCAATAAGTGAGTTAAAGAAACTCATTGAGACGTGTAAAAGAAAATCTGTAGAAACTAAGCTTGATAAACCATATGTTATTCGACAACCAAATGCTCAGTTTTAGAAAAACCGACTCCTTTTTCAGACTCTCTTGAGAGGAAATTTCAAAACGACAAAGTCAGTTACCAAAACTAATGCGTCAAAGGGTTTATCAAAACCAGTCACTACACATATTTTACCTTCAAAACAAGGCAAGCTGTAAGAAACACAAATGTGATTAAACTAGGAATGTATCGAATTGACACTATGACAACACCAACTAGAGCACCACAGTTGCCTCAGACTTCTAGGAATACTAATCCTCGCGTATCTACCTATACATGAGTAATTCACAGAACTAGTGTTAGCACGCCACAGCTTAAGAGCACTCAAATGAAAGATAAGGTCGTGCAAAACAATAGTCAAGTGAAGTTCAAGAAGACTGAGGTAGAAGACCACCATAGGATTTCTAGTATTTCTAATAAAACAAAGTCTGTAAATGCATGTAATGACAATTTAATATCCATAACTTCGAATGTTAATGTTGTTTGTGTTACTTGTGGAAAATGTGTGTTTAATTCGAATCATGATGCTTGTGTTTCTAAATTTTTAAATGACGTGAATACTAGATCTAAGAAGCCTCAAGCAATGCCCATTAGACCTAGAAAACTTATAAGAAGATCGAACCAATCTGTTGCAACACCCACTAAGAAAATAGTTACATCATACTCTACTATCCAGAAATCCAAAAGTTACTATAGGATGCTTTATGAGAAAACGAACAAAGCATGGAAATGGTGGATAAAAAAACAATGCCCATCAGGATATAAATGGGTTTCTAAGACAAAAATTAAATCGGTGCCTAAATTTAGGAAAGAAAATGTGAACACAAGTATTAATCCAACCATAGATAATGCATCTAGGATAACTAATGTCTTGAAACTCACAAATACTTTATGATCTAATTTGTCAAATGTTCTGTCGTCCTCTAATTCTCTTGCAGATTGTACAACTCATCCTATTCATTGTTGACTCTGGATGCATAAAACATATGACGGGCAATCTCAAGTTGTTGTGCAATTTTGTTGAAAAATATTTGGGTACGGTTCAGTTCGGAAATGATCAATTTGCACTAATTCTTGGTTATGGGGATTTGGTTCAAGGAAATATCACGATCAATATATTTAATCCATTGATATCAATTTTCAACAACTGTTCTAACAACATATCAAAACCTGACTTCATTAAAACCTTGAGTTACCTGATTGAATGGCGGCGCGTGAGAGTTTGTTACGGCGCATAGGACGGAGGATGAATACCCGATTGAATTCAGTTGTGGTGGTGGCGGTTACATCTCCGGTGACGACGAAGTCTCAAATCAGGTGGGCCAAAGTAAGGGAAGTCATCGGTTGTTAACCGTTCTAGAGTCAAACTTGAAATCATGAGATTTTTCAGGATCCACTCGCAGTCATTATCAGAGAATATAATAAGCGATAAATACGATGTTATTAGGTGTGAGAAACAGATGTTAACACGTATCTTTAGAACATAATTTATTTCTAACTTTAAACCAGTCAACATTTGACTACAAAACATAGATCTATGGAGCATAAACAGATCTACAACAAAGACACATAAATTGAGTTGTTATTAATTTAGTATTCTAGAAACGTGGGTGTCTTTTTTGTGATGATCAGATTTGTAGTTACGTAAAATGTATTTGAATGTGGATGCATTCAAGAATTTGAGGAAATTAGTAATTGTTGAAGATGGGTGTTACTGTATATGGGTATGAAATAATATTTTGGTGTTATTGGTTTGATTTTTCTTCTTCTTAAATTTATGTTCTTGATCATAGAAAATAATGATGAGCTTTAGGAATATGTTGTCTTTGTAATAATTTATGGTATAACTGATAAGATAAAAGGTGAAAATAGT
>BQNB010003204.1:56904-68747 GCA_026074375.1 Tanacetum coccineum
GCTTATTGCTTTTAATATATCAGATTTTCTAGCTTTGATTGCTGAATTGTACTATTTGTTATGGTGGAAAAAGGGTTACTAATAGAGAGATTCAAGAAAGTTGTAATAGTCCTGCAAATGAATTTTTATACTTGTTTTGATGGAAAAAGCCTTCATCTTTAAGCTCAACTGGGCTAACCACAGATACACAAGTTCATGAACCACAATCAGCATCATGATTTAGACCACTGGTCAAGGTTTTGATCACGATATCAATGTTGATAATGAGCTTTTGAGGCTGCAAGGTCTTTCTGGTCCACCAAGGTTTTTATTCCCTTCCAAATATATTATCAACAAAATCACATAAACAAAATTATCAACATTGATATCATGATACAATTTCTCACTATCATTCAATGACAATTATCATCTTTAGCAAATCTCTCTTATTTTTTCATATACTTTCCAAAATTATTATCAACAAAATCACATAAACAAAATCGCTTTCATATTCTTCTCTTGATTTTCAAAATTTAAACCATCTCATGAAATTAAACTTAAAACCATGAGTTTAATCTAAAATCTAACACTAAATTACCATGATTCACAATCACACACTAGTAGAGAAAGAGTATTTAACAACGGACTTTTTATAACGGTATTCAATCTCACTGTACTAAATAATTTGAAAAACATTATATATCACGGTTAATAAAGAAAACGTAATATAAAATATCCCATTTAAAACGGTTGCTTCATCTATTTAATTTATTCTTATTATTCAAAGTTATTTAAAATGGTTAACATACAACCATTTTAAAAGGATTTAATATTTAATAATTAAAACTTGTTATTTAGAACGGATGGATATAATTGTTTTTAAAGAATTCAATATTTTATAATTTAAACTTATTATTTAAAACGGTTGCATATGATTGTTTTAAACTTATAATTTAAACTTTGGGCGGGATCCCCCCCCCCCCCCCTAAACGATTCTTTTTAGACTATTGTTTTTGACCATTTTATCTTTTCACTTCTGTTAGGAACACAAAGAAACTCAAATATGAAATATACTCTCTTGTGTTTTTTCTTTCTTTCATATTCTCTTCAAACCTTCATCAGTAGCATCCTTGAATTAAGCCGAATCATAAGTTTAACCATCCATAAACTATATCATCACCATCGGTTCCATCAGCATGGTATTAATTCTTCATAATCGCTAATTTATTTGACTCTTACTATGAACATGTTTAATTTGATTTGCTTTATTAGTTAACACTTAACGCATGCATACTATGTTGCTAATATTGTGTCCTTTTTTTGTAGGATGGTATTATTGGTGAATTGCAGGTGAATTTTTTAAAGATATTTTAGATACAGTTTTTACTCGTTATAAAGAAACAAGGTTCACTAACATCTTCTTTCTTTTTATCCTTTATCTTTTTATCCTCTAATGTTTTATAATTTCAAATCAGTTGTAAAGATCTAACCGTGATGATATGATGTCCAAGTGCTTAATTAGTGAAGGTGTCATGGTTGATGAAATCACAAGAAATACAGAGCTATAAAAAAACAAAGAACTATTAAAGGAATAACCAATTGTTATAATAATGATAACAACTTATTTTTTTTAATTCTACATAATCTTCTAGAACGGTTGTTGAGAATCATAGTAGATAACCATTAAACAAAATAAAGAACTATTAAAGAAATAAACTTTTTTAAAACCGCCCGAAACCACTATAAAAAACCACCCTTATTTTTTTGTTACGACTCTATATAACACGGTTCAGTACCGCTTTAAATAATCTATTTTAACCGTTAAAAAACTGTTTTTGTACTAGTGACATAACCGATGAGCGTTGCAAACTTTGAAATGAAAATTTCTAATATCATACGATCAACAAGGTTAGTTTAATTTTATACTCTATTTTTGATTATTACGTACATGCGATTTAATAAACGATTTGAAATTGCTTATTTCAAATTGATTAATTTTTGCTGTTCAGATTCACATCAAATGGGTCCTATTTTTATAATAAAAAACCTCTAATTTTACTCACAATAAACTTGAGCAATTTGGTCAGTTAGGTCATTTAGAGAAAATTAGGCTTAATTTAGGGCTACTTAGGTGGATTTTATGGATTTGAAATTGAAATTTGTAACTTACCAACATTAGGAGGAAAAGACCTATTCTTTCTTATAGAATGTCTGGAATGTAGACACCCTTGCTCTTTGTTTATTAGAAGGAATGATCTCATTTAATCCTAAGTATCGTCCTACTTCTGAAGAGGTAATAACAGATTTACTTACTTTTGTGGGTTTGCAAGTATTTACTCTAACTAAATACTGCGTTTTGTACTTTGTATTAGGCACTTTCTGAATCATATTCGAAGAATTTGGTTAATGTTGAAAAGGAGCCTTCTATGAAGCCTATTTAGATATCTTATGAAGGTGGTGTTGCTGCAATATACCCTGAAGGCATGCTTATGTAATCTTCTTTGTAAAGTTGAAATTGGAATTAAGGAGTGCAAGAGCTTGATAAAGTTGAAAACAGAACTTCAAATTGGAAGAATAAGAGTTTGACTTATGCAGGAAGACTTATGCTTGTGGCCTCTGTTTTGGAGTCCATACATGTGTATTGGGCTTTAGTTTTCTTGCTGCCAGTTGGTGTAATCAATGATATTAACAAGCTGCCTAAAAACTTTCTTTGTAATCAAAATGATGGAGTTAAGTGTAAAGCAAATGAGGCCTGGAAGAATGTTTGTAAAGCAAAACAGAAGGGTGGTTTGAGGTTAAAAGATCTCAATGTGTGGGATAAAGCTATGATTGTAAAGCATCTCTGGCACATTCTTATTAATAAAGAATCCTTGTGGATTAAGTGGATCAACACTGAAAAACTGAAAGGAAGAAGTGTATGGGAAGTAAATGAAGACAAGAATGATAGCTGGGGATGGAAGACTATTATGAGTTTAAGGAATGATGTGACACATAAAATGGTAACAAAGTTAGGGGATGGGGATGACACATTAATGTGGTATGATAACTGGAGCAATATTGGTACTCTTGATTAGTTCATCACTAATAAAGACTTGTATGATGCCAGAATAAGCCTCAGGATGAAAGTGAAGGAACTAATGGGTCAAAGTAAATGGGATTGGCCTAAAGATTGGATTTCCAAATATCCATTTATAACCCTTAACCTTTTCGTATTTTGAATATTCTAATTAAGTCCTTCGACTATTTGACGTTTGTCAGTTATTTAGAATATTATACCGTGTAGACGGTGGTGATTTTATGAGAATTGAGGAATTTGATGGTTTATTGTGTATAATAATCTTTTTAGAGGTTATTATTGTGTTATGTAAGTTCCGGGTGGTTGACTTGTGAATTTTTGAGAAATGCCAAAAAACGAGTTCTGACACATTCGTTAATGTCCAAATGAGTTTTTAGGAGGTCTTATATGAAAATATGTCAAGTAAATAATCTAAGTTATTGGAAAAACATTTTTAAAGTGAATAAAAATGCTAAATAACTTTGGAAAATATTTTACGAGCAAGTTTTATGAGTTTTTAAATGATCCCGACATGAAAATGAAGACCCCGAGGGCATAGGATACCATGGCCGGTTATAAGACAAGGCTTGGGAGACAAGATGAGGGTGTCCTAACTAGTACATATGTCTTTTGTATCCATCTAAAACACACACAACACATGTTTTGAAAATCAAAAACTCTCCTCTCGTTCTATTCCTTGCTCGTCCGACCTACAACACACACACACATATTATTTTTAAACTTTGATAAAAAACATGAAGATTGGTCATATTTTGGGTTGATTCTAGTGTTCGGGTATTCAATAAAACAACGTTTAGGTTGTCCGGTTCGCGTCGAAAGTTTATTTTTGAAGACCATTTTTGTAAGTCTTTCAAATTTATTTTTAACTTGTACTTTTGGGTTGCTAGTGATGCATAGATGCTAGTTGTACGGCCCGATCGTTTAAAATCGAAAGCGAAAAGTTTACAAATGGTATATATGGTTCGGTTTTTGTTCGAATAAAATGAAACAAGGATAAGGTTTTGTTAGTTTTGATATTGCGGTTGTGATGGTTGAAAAACATATATTCTCTATGTAGCTTATTTTGCATATAGCTTATTTTGGCTTATTTGTTGGTTCGAATAAGCTTATTTTGAGCTTATTAGCTCATAGCATCTTATAGAAACATAAGGGGGATGTTTTTGGGTATTATCTTAGTATGTCATATTTTTGTAGACTAATATTATAGCTTAGGGTAGTAACCAGATTCAATATGTAGCTTATTAGCTTATTTTGAAGCTTAATATACATATTTAGGACCTTATGGGCTCACGGCCCAATAAGCCCGAATTACTTTGTTATTGTGGTCCGAATTACTTTGTTATTTATTGATTGAGCTTATATATGCTATTGGGCCTTGGTTTTGGGCTTAGAAAGTATTTTGGATAAGGAAAACCTATAATGGATCCTTATTGGGCCTTAAAGCCCAATAAGCGTTAACTAGTCATTTTGAGATTTTTGACGAACTTTTGGAAAGTGAAATGTACTTGTGTAGTTATACTGAAAGTCATTTTGAGAAAGAATTTTGGGAAAACATCGAGAAATGTGATTTTTGAAATTTGGTCGGAAAGTGTCAAAATGAGGTTTAAAAACCTTGGAAAATGTCATATAAACGTACGGGTCATGCTGAAATTTCGTAAAAAGTCTATACTTAGAATTTTACTTAAAACCTAAATTTTATTTTTAATAATAAAATTTTATTATTTTAATAAGTCGACTAAAAGACGAAAAATATAATTTTCCTCGAAACTTTTCTAAAATGTTTAGCGAACATAATCGTTTCATTTCGTATAATATAAATAATATATTTATGGTAACTAAGTGTACCGAATGGACTTATCGAAATATATTTATGATTATATATTATAAATATTTACTTATATTACTTATCTATTTTGCTAAATAGTATAAGTATAAGTATATTGTACTCAGATATGGGTTTGATATGGTATTTTGGAGTTATGTCGTCAACCATCACACCACTAAAACGTTTAAGATAACCGTACAACGAGCGTCTAACCTCTATGCATCATACTTGAAATGTGTTTTGGAAATGAATGATTTAAAATGGGACATTAACTGGACTAGGTCGTGTGCGAACGTCGTTGCATTTTCTTGTGTGATATTGAGATTTCTGTGTAGAGAGTTGCTTGAGGTGAGTTCTCGTAGCCCCACCTTTTAAATCTTTTCCGTTATGGAAAATGATACTTAGATGTGTTTTGAACTGTTTTCTGAATTGTGCAAAACGTGGTTTTGTTTTTAGGATAATTTATATGCTTATGACTGCTATGTGAATATGTGTAATGTGATTTTACTTGCATGTACTGTGTTTGGCATGACAAGGGTTGTGATTTTACTTGCATGTATTGTGTTTGGCATAGAAAGGGATGTGGTTCTTCACCCTAATTTGCTCCAGCTGGTAGGCTTTAGGTGTGGTATGTCATCGGGGTTGCGACCCTAAGAGAATTGGTACGCGCTGATGATAAGACTAGCGGGGATGCTAGGTCTTGGTACATGATTAGCGGGGATGCTAAGTCATGGGTTTGTTTGCATATATTCACTGTCATATAGCACAATTGTCCAACCGTATGAGATATTGGCACAACGACTGGGTTTTGAGTCAAAACCTACGAGCTCACCAACATTATTGTTGACGTTTTCGAGTATCATTTTCAGGTGATGTTAATGATCGTTAGAGTATGGTGCTTGTAGCAGACTTTAGAGAATCCTGTAGGAATCTTGTTTGAAAAGTCTTGCATTCGATGTTCGTTTTGGATTTGGTTTTCTTGAGGATCGAGATAAGATTTTATGGACCCCTGCGTGGGCTTAAGATTGTAATAATTGGCGACTATGTGTTGTGTTCTTGATTTGGGACATCACTCAAGGTTGTATTGAGGTTGATGGTCATCATGACACCTTTCATTTATGCATTTTAGATTTCTCTGTTTTGTATCTTGTGTTGTGATTGATAATTATGTTAGATTCATGTGTTTCCACAGTTGACGAGGTGTGACATTGGGTTTTATGGAGGATTCAAGCAAGAGGTTACACAACTACTCAAACAATCAGATGGTAAAGGATTTGAAGGATGATTTGACTTTTGTAAAGTCAAAACTCAAAGTGTATGATAGGCTATTCTTAGTGGTTTTTGTTTGTGTTGTGTTCCTAAGTCTTGTAACCATGTTTGACTTGATAATGTAACTGGTTCTTCAAGGTTTGTTTGAATAAAATGTTGCTAAGTGTTTTGTTGATGGTATATTAACTATGTGTTTGGTATTGAATAAGTCTTTGCTTATACTTCTAGTTGGTTGAGAAATTTAAGGGCAATAAATACAGAGAAGTTTATACTTCTAGTTGTATAATTTTTTTTTGCAATTTGCCATATTTATTACTTATACAACTACCCTAGCCCTTTTAAAGGTCACCCACCCTTTACAGTTTCATTTACTCATTATCTACATCCAACGATCACCCGCCCCATGCCTTCACCCTCATAACATGCACTCTAAACCTCACCGCACCAAACCCGGCACCATCCGATTCACCTCATCCGCGGCCTGTGTCACGCGTCCACCATACTAGCTATCACGACTGAGCCCGAATCCACAGAGCACCAACACCTTCATCAACCACCAGTTCTTTATACCGCGATACCCTTACTAGCGATAGTAACTACGTTACTACCTCCACACATCCATCAAACTAACCATACCTTTTCTTATCAGCGCACCTCTCCTTCAATAAAGCAACAACTGTCTATCGCTTTCAGAGCGAAGCCGTATACTAACCCCACCTCAAAGTTAAACACCAAGTCACTCATTCACCCCAAACTATTCATCTTTCGTGCATTAACCAAAGCTAACTCAAACAATCACACTGCTTGCATCAAAATCATTCTCTTAGAGTTCACCATCATCAAACACACGCACCAACACCAATTCTGATACACACAGTGAACTGTCACACCAGACACCGGTGAACTTTCACAGCCAGACGAAATTCCGTTCAGCATCCACGACCACCTGTCACCCTCACTGTCATACCAAGACACTTCATACCCCCCACCACCTCTCAAGACAATTCTCACCGAGCTTCCAAAACCCCTACACAATTTTTCCCCCTACTTGCCTTATCTCACGCTAGCACCTACCACACAACATCTCGCCACTACTAACCCGCCTTAGTTGCCCTCACCACAACGCATCTCCCCTCATATCCCCCCTACCAACATGGATTAAGGAATGTCACTAAGGCTGCAAACCCACACACTCCCTTTGAACGCTGCACAAACACCCTTCGCACACCCCAACAAAAACACCCAACCCGTACTAACCCCATAAACCATTCACCAAGGAACTAAGCCCCTAACCCACAATAACCAGGCTCTTACATCACTCACCCCACCAAAAGCTAAAGTCTATAGCCAATACGCACAGACACCACACCTTCCCCCTTGTGCACCCCACCTGTCACCCTGCACCACCCATTGATAAAATCCCCTTACATACCAGTTAAATGAGCCTCTGAAGAGAATGTACAAGGGGATATAACCTTGACGACACCGTCATCAGTTCCCTTATAAGACACCGCTCTGACTTACGTCAAAAACACTGCTTAACTCTCCATTCACAAACGTACACGACCACCGATCCCAACATTCTTAAACTAGCACCACCCCACACAACACTCATTTGCCCACTCATCAGGCCACGTCAATATGTATCTAGTCAGTTTATTAATTCCCTCTATAGAATTTCTAGTTAAGCTTCTTACCCCATAATATTTTCTGCGCGACTACCACGAATCCCACAATTCCCCGCCCCAAGTGGCAGCACGACCTCACCAAAACACCCACGACTAAATATCCAAAACTTCACCGAAATAACCATACCTTCATTTACACGTACATTTACCCAAAGACAACCTATTCCCCCCGTTATTTTATTGACTTTCCAACCACATTTAATGGTTCTTGGAAATACTTATAAGAGTCACTATACAAGCAACCCGCCGACAACAAACTTTTAACACAACCCATTAACACCAAGAACCATTTAAAAAATACAATCAAATTACGTTCCCAAATTTATTTTATCTATTTATCTTTTAAAACAATTTACATTATAGATCATCAACACCATTTATATTATGAATTATTTCATAAACCACACCACCACAACCGACGTTCAACCCTCACCGTAATAGACCACCTAAATTACTATACTATACAATACAACCCACATAAAGAAAAATAGTATAATGCCCACCAGCCCACCTCCAAGCACACAAACACGAACATCCATTTATTGCTAGTTGTTGGTACATTAAACTCATCATTTCATCAAGAAAGTATCAATCTATTCCTCACCACAATGAGTGTCCGGATCACCATGGAATGGCGAAGATATAGGAACTCACCTCATTAGTAGCGCTCTCAAACAGGGAAAGGCTCTGTGAATGACGCACTGTTCCGTTCCTAGCCCATCCTTCTTGTTTCCCTTCAACTCATGTACTTTATAAAAAAACCTAAGCCCATGTCAATAACCCCTTTTTTAAAAACACTCAGTCTTAAACAAGAAAAAAGATAGGAGCGGGAATTCGCTTCTTATACTATCCATGTTTCATGTTCTATACTTATCAGTTGATTGAGTATTTACAATCAAATAGTAATAGTAATAGCAATTTTAGTATTTGTTCTTGTGTTCGTCTTGGTATAAGTATTGATATTCCGCGTCAATATTTATATTCACAGTCATTGTCTCTTATAGTATCTTTGGATTTATTCAAAGGACTGTAAAGGCTCATTCAGATCCTGTTTATAAGGACCTACAACATCTAGAAGTGGGATTTTGCACTAAAATCAAGCCAAAGGAAGCACAAAGCCTCTGACACAAGGATTGCCACACTGGCAATCCGTGTGATCACATTTTGATCTAACGGCTACAATTGGGTATCCAATGATTGGAAAGAATGGACGATCAAGATCAAGAGGAGCGTTTAACCAACTTCAGGACCTAGAAGCATCTACTCTTGCTATAAATACAAGGCTCCTTCACTCACATCATGATCTAGCTTAATTTAGGAGTAGTGTAAAAATAGTTTTAGCTTATTGTAATTTTCTAGTTTATAGTCAATTAAGTCTTTGTAATCTTCGTTTAAAAGCATTGTAATTCATATTTCATTAATAAAATTTGAAGTTACTTTTAATCTTGTGTTGGATTCAGTTTACTTTAAAAGCAAAATGGTTTAATAAGCTCTCAACTGTTCTTTTAAGCTCTTAATAAGCTGTTATTTACACTACCTAAGCTAGCAAAATTCTCATTAAAGCTCTTAAAGCTTAATGAGCTTATTGACACTTAAATCCACCCTTAAACATACCACAGCTTATTAATGGAAGGGAAACCAATTTTGGATGGGTTTCCAGGACCACACCAGCTTATCCTAGGATAAGCTGGAGCTTGTTGACTAGCTCTTGGAGCATTAATAAGCCTTGTTTAAGCAGAGGCTATTGTAAGTTTTCATTTTCCTTTTTATAGCTTAATTCTGCATTTAGCTTAAATAGTGCTTTGTATTTGCTTATTTCTGTTTAAGGTAGCTTATTGTAGCTTATATTAGTAGGTTAATGCTTAGTATTGTCATTTAATAGCTTAGATCTTAATCTGCTAGTTAGTTTATAAAAACAGTTTGAAAAACCAAAAATATAGCATTAGCTTGTAGCTTTTCATTTTAGCTTATTTGATTATTGAGAATAGTTCATTAGGTTTGTTATAAGCTATCTAGCATCTGGTATTTGAGATTTGTTCATTAAATCTGAAATTTATAAGCTAAAAATGAGTTTTAACTTTTTAAAGGAGTGTTTGGGACAGGACAGTATTAACCAAGTTAATACTGTCAGGATCCTTTTGGTCCTTTAGTTTGGTTAATAACTTCAATTTCATAGTTTATAAGTTGGATTTATTGTTCTTTGTAGGATTAATTCAAGTTTTTATAGCTTAGTAAATAGAAGCTTAAACCTGTTAAGCATAAGTTCTAGGTTCTAAGTTTTTAGCTAAAATCTGTTCTAGTGAATGTAATTGCTTTCATTGCTCTTGATTTGCTTGATTAAAGTGGTAGGAATCAAAGCTTTAGGCCTGCATTTGTTAGAATTGAATTTAGTTCATTTTATTGTCAACTGCATCAGATAAGTAAAACAGACAAAAGGACTTTTTCAATCTTAATTTTCAGTGGGTTAGAGTAGTTATTAGGCCTTAATTTTTAGTATTCAAATAGTTTGTAGGTAAGATTCATATTGTTTTAGCTTAATTTGTTTTAAAAAGTTTATTAAGTCATCTGTTTTTGAGCTTAAAATTAGCTTTTTGTCTTTTCATTCAAAAACCAAAAAGTTAGGTAAAACTGCATAGGCAGCTTTTTCATTAAGCTTTTTCATTAAGCATTTGAGTTTCAAAATACTTTTTAAGAATAGATTTAGGTAGCTTATTAGTCAAACTTTAAAGTAGTATAAGCCAAAAGTCCATAAGGATCCTTTAGCTTATTGAAAAATAAGCTCAAAGTTGCCTTAAGGGACTTTTTGGTTAACAGTTATATCAAAGTGCTTATTTGTGATTTTTAGCTTATTGCCATAAGTTTTTGTTTAGTTTCTGTCTTAACTAGCTTATTAGGTTCATATTTAGTAGTTCATAGCTTATTTAGGTTAGGTTCTAGCTTATTTTAGCTTTTCATAGAAAAACAAAAAAATATCAAAAATAGCCTAAATAGCTTTTTCATTGTGCTTTTTCTTAGCTTAATTAGATTTCAAAATGCTTATGGTTTGTTGTTTAGAGTAGCTTACAAGCTGAGCTTTAAGGAGGTATAAGCTAATTTTCCATAAGGTTCTATTTTCATGCTTAAAAATAAGCTCAAAAATAGCTAGACAGTCTGTTTGGTTTCCTATATGCTTATAAGTGCTTAATTTGATCTTCAGCTTATTGCTTAATCTTTTTGCTTATTAGTTGCTTAGATTGTTAGATTAGTTATAGGGTGCTTATAGCTTATTAAGTTCTTAGCTTATTTCAGCTTGTTAGTAGTTTAAGCTTTGAAAGAAAAAAGTAAAAAAAAAAGTTAAGTGTTTTCTGTCTGAATTTAAGCTATTTACTAGCTTATTAGTTACTTTCAAAAAAAGTTGTTTTCACAAAAACAACTTATTTTTATCTGCTTTATAACTTTGCTTTTTTAGGTTTTAGCAAAAATAAAAAAAGGGGAAGGAGGGAAATTGTAAGTGAGCAAGGCTCGAACTCACAACCTCGACCTCCTTCAACCCTTTCATAACACTCAACACACACCACACTAACCACTGCGCCCTTGGGACTTTTACGTCCTAAGGTGCGTTTTAAATCCTTTTAACATTTATTTTGAGTTTTATGTATAATAAGCATTTAGAGTGCTTATTTGATTTTTTCCGGCTTATTAAGTTTAGCTCTTTAGGATTTGTTAATTTTTCTACATCCTGCTTATCATGAGCTATTTTTAGAAATTTTTTAGGATTTTTAGCTTATAGTTTTATATTTTTCGTGAATTAATTTTGTTAAAAACTTTAAAAAATCATAAAAAATAAAAAAATAATTAAAAAATTTATTTTATTTTTTATAAAATTTTCTTTTATCATATTCTAGGCTTAGGTTTGAATCTTATTTTCGTAGGGTTAATATTTTGAAAGTTCATTTTTTAAAGAACGAGATTTCATTCCCGTTCTTGTTTTCTTCGTTTTTAAACTTAAATTACCCTCGTTTTAGAA
>BQNB010003204.1:71049-115124 GCA_026074375.1 Tanacetum coccineum
CGATAGGTTTCATGAGTTGGATAGGTTAGTTCCTCACTTAGTAACCCCGAAAGGTATGTGTATGGACTTGCTCCACAAATTCAAGGAATGGTGGCAGCAACGGAGCCAAAGACCATCCAAAAGGCTGTGCAGATAGCTGGCACATTGACTGATGAAGACCTTAGGAATGGATCCATCAAAAAGAACCATGAGAAGATGGGGAATAGGGGAGAACCTAGTAAGGATAGGAATGTGAGAGACGATAACAAAAGGACTAGGATTGGAAATACTTTTGCTACAACTACAAACCCTGTTAGAGGAGGGTACACGGGTATAGCTCCCAAGGGTACCACCTATAGCTATCACCATTTGCCTGAGACACCTTGTCGCTCTTGTTTCAACTGTAACCGCCTAGGTCAATTTGCTAAGGATTGTAGAGTGGCGCCTAGAAATATGAACCCCATCAATGCTAGAAATCCAGTTGCTAGAACCTGTTAAAGTGTGGTAGTACCGATCATATCAAGTCAGCTTGTCCTAGGTTGAATCAGGCTCAAAGGCAAGGGGGAAACCATCAGAACCAAATCGTGTCTGTTAATGGGGGTCAGGGTCGTGGGAACCAGGCTAGAGGAAGGGCATTCATGTTGGGAGCAAAAGAGGCTCGCCAAGACCTGAACATCATGATGGGTACATTTACTCTAAACAACCACTATGCCACTACCTAATTTGACTCTGGTGCCGACTATATCTTTCTTTCCACTACTCTTATACCTCTGTTAGACATAGAGCCCAGTGATTTAGGTTTTAGTTATGAGATTGAGATAGCTAGCGGGCAGCTAGTAGAGATTGATATAGTTATAAGGAGGTGCAAACTAGAAATAGAAGGTCATATGTTTGACATTAACTTGATACCCTTTGGAAGCGGGAGTTTTGATGTAATCATAGGAATAGATTGGTTGTCTGACCATAAGGCTGAGATAATTTGTCATGAGAAAGTAGTGAGGATACCACTACTAGATGGCAGGGTGCTTAGAGTATTAGGAGAAAAACCAAAAGAAAAGATGAGGCAATTAATGGGTGCTAAGGCTAAAGAGAAGAAACAAGAAAAGATCGTGATAGTAAGAGATTTTCCCAAGGTATTCTCAGCATGATCTATTTGGATTGCCGCCGGTTTGAGAAATCAAGTTTCAGATTGAGTTAATCCCTGGAGCAACGCCGGTTGCAAAGTCTCAGTATCGTTTGGCACCTTCTGAACTGGAGGAGTTGTCGGGACAACTCAGGGAACTCCAGGACAAAGGTTTCATTCGACCAAGCTCTTCGCCTTGGGAGCACTGATATTGTTCGTTAAGAAAAAAGATAGATCATTTAGAATGTGTATTGACTATAGGGAGCTGAATAAGTTGACCATTAAGAATCGTTATCCACTCCCTAGGATAGACAACCTGTTCGATAAACTTCAAGGATTGCAATACTTATCTAAGATAGATCTTAGGTCCGGATACCATCAGCTGAGAGTGAATGAGGACGACATTCCAAAGACCGCGTTTAGGACTCGTTATGGACATTTCGACTTCACAGTAATGCCCTTTGGTATGACTAACGCACCAGCGGTATTTATGGATTCATTGATGACATCTTGATTTACTCTAAGACTTGAGATGATCATGAAGAGCATTTAGGATTAGTCTTAGAATTACTTAAGAAAGAGAAATTGTATGTTAAGTTTTCTAAGTGTGAATTCTGGTTACAAGAGGTACAGTTTCTTGGGCATGTGATTAATGGTGATGGAATCCATGTCGACCATAGTAAGATTGAGGCCGTTAAGAATTGGGAATCCCCTAGAACTCCATTTGAAGTTCGTTCATTCTTAGGATTGGCATGTTATTATCGCATATTCATTGAGAAATTTTCTAAGATAGCTAAACCACTTACTGTCTTTACTCAGAAAATTAAGACCTTTGATTAGGGTGAGGAGCAGGAGAATGCGTTTCAAACTTTGAAGGATAAGTTGTGTAATGCACCTGTTTTAGCTCTTGCCGATGGACAAGAGGATTTTGTAGTGTATTGTGATGCGTCTAGCCTAGGATTAGGTTGTGTGTTGATGCAAAGAGGTAAGGTGATAGCTTACATATCTAGGTAGTTGAAAATTCATGAGAAGAATTATACTACCTATGATTTGGAACTAGGAGCGGTTGTGTTTGCCCTTAAGATTTGGAGACATTATTTGTATAGGACAAAGAGTGTCATATATACGGATCATAAGAGTCTTCAGCATATCTTTAGTTAGAAAGAGTTGAATATGCGACAACGTTGCTGGATATAGTTGTTTAGTGATTATGACTGTAAAATCTGTTACCACCCTGGTAAGGCAAATGTAGTAGCTGATGCACTAAGTAGGAAAGAGCGGGTGAAACCTAAGAGAGTTTGAGCTATGAATATGACTATTTAGTCGAGTATAAAGGATAGGATACTAGCAGCTCAGAAGGAGGTGTCTGGTGAGTTTGCAGGATTGTAGAGAGGTATAGATGAGATGATTAAACTTAGGAATGATGGAGCATTGTATTACCTGGATCGAATATGGGTTCCTTTGAAGGGTGATGTGAGAACCCTGATAATGGACGAGGCCCATTAGTCAAAGTGCTCTATACACCCAGGAGCTGATAAGATGTATTATGACCTTAGAGATAGGTATTGGTGGCCGGGTATGAAGAAGGACATAGCTGTATATGTGAGTAAGTGTTTGACTTGTTTGAAGGTCAAGGCTGAGCATAAAAGGCCATCTGGCTTGCTACAGCAACTTGAGATTCCCAAATAGAAATGGGAAGGGATGGGAATGGGTTTCGTGACTAAGTTACCAAGGACTAGTAGTGAGCACGACACAAACTGGTTTATTGTGGACCAATTGACTAAGTCTACTCATTTTCTACCTATGCGTGAGGATTATAAGATGGATAGATTGGCCAGGTTATACCTAAATAAGATTGTTGCTAGGCATGATGTGCCGATCTTAATCATATCTGATCATGATAGTCGATTTACGTCAAGGTTTTGGAAGTCAATACAAGAGGCATTAGGAACCCGGTTAGACATGAGTACTGCTTACCACCCTCAGACCGATGGTCAGAGTGAGAGTACTATTCAGACCCTGAAAGACATGCCTAGAACATACGTCCTAGACTTCGAGGGACGTTGGAATGTTCATTTTCCATTAGTTGAGTTTTCGTATAACAATAGTTATCATTCTAGAGTGAGGTGTGCGCCGTTTGAGGCTATGTACGGTAGGAAGTGTTGTTCCCCAATTATCTGAGCTGAAGTAGGAGAGGGTCATCTGATAGGTCCTAAGTTAGTGCAAGAGACCACTAAGAAGATCTCACAGATTAAGGATAGACTTAAGGTTGCGTGTGATCGCCAGAAAAGTTATGCCGATAAGAGGAGAAAGCCTCTAGAGTTTAGTGTAGGTGACTATGTCTTGCTCAAAGTGTCACCTTGGAAAGGTGTGGTACGCTTTGGGAAGAAAGAAAGGAAAGTTATCACCTAGGTTTGTCAGACCATTTGAGATCACTGAGCGGATAGGTCGAGTATCCTGTGGATTAGGTTGCATAAGGAATTGATTGGTGTTCATGACATGTTCCACGTGTTGAACCTTAAGAAGTGTTTGGCTTATCAAACACTTCAAGTACCTTTAGATGAGATCCGAGTTGATGATAAGTTGAATTTTATGGAAGATCCTGTGGAAATCATGGAGCGAGAGTTTAAGATGTTGAAGCGGAGTAGAATTGCCATCGTCAAAGTTCGGTGGAATACGTAACGTGGACTTGAATTCACGTAGGAACGTAAAGATCAGATGAAGCTTAAGTATCCGCATCTGTTTAGTGCTGATAGTAGTTAAAGTTCGAGGGTGAAATTCTGGGTAGAATGTAACCCTTACCCTTTTTGTATTTTGAATATTCTAAATTAGTCCTTCGACTATTTGACGTTTGACAGTTATTTAGAATATTGTACCGTGTAGATGCTGGTGATTTTATAAGAATTGAGGAATTTGATGGTTTATTGTGTATAATAATCTTTTTAGAGGTTATTATTGTGTTATGTAATTTCCGGGTGGCTAACCCATGAATTTATGAGAAATGCCAAAAAACGAGTTCCGACATGTCTGTTGATGTACAAATGAGTTTTTGGGAGGTCTTATATGAAAATATGTCAAGTAAATACTCTAAGTTATTGGAAAAACATTTTTAAAGTGAATAAAATGCTAAATAACTTCGAAAAATATTTTACGAGCAAGTTTTATGAGTTTTTAAGTAATCCCGACATGAAAACGAAGACCCCGAGGACATAGGATACCATGGCCGGTTATAAGACAAGGCTTAGGAGACAAGATGGCTTAATTTTAGCTAAGGATTTCCTAACTAGTACATATGTCTTTTGTATCCATCTAAAACACACACAACACATGTTTTGTAAATCAGAAACTCTCCTCTCGTTCTATTCCTTGCTCGTCCGACCTACAACATACACACACACACATTATTTTCAAAATTTGATCAAAAATATGAAGATTGGTGATATTTTTGGTTGATTCTAGTGTTCGGGTATTCAATAAAACAACGTTTAGGTTGTCTAGTTCGCATCGAAAATTTATTTTGAAGCCCATTTTTGTAAGTCTTTCAAATTTACTTTTAACTTGTACTTTTGGGTTGCTAGTGATGCATAGATGTTAGTTGCACGGTCCGATCGTTTAAAATCGAAAGTAAAAAGTTTACAAATGTTATATATGGTTTGGTTTTTGGTTCGAATAAAATGAAACAAAGATAAGGTTTTGTTAGTTTTGATATTGTAGTTCTGATGGTTGAAAAACATATATTTGCTATGTAGCTTATTTTGTATATAGCTTATTTTGGCTTATTTGTTGGTTCGAATAAGCTTATTTTGAGCTTATTAGCTCACGACATCTTATGGAAACATAAGAGGGATGTTTTTGGTTATTATCCTAGTATGTCATATTTGGGTGACTAATATTATAGCTTATGATAATAACCAAATGTGATACGTAGCTTATTATCTTATTTTAAAGCTTAATATACATATTTAGGAGCTTATGGGCTCACTGCCCAATAAGCCCGTTTAAGCCGTGGCTTATGGGAGGGGCTTATTGTGGTCCGGATTACTTTGTTACTTATTGATTGAGCTTATATATGCTATTGGGCCTTGGTTTTGTGCTTAGAAAGTATTTTGGATAAGGAAATCCTATAATGGATCCTTATTGGGCCTTAAAGCCCAATAAGCGTTAACTAGTCATTTTGAGAGTTTTGACGAACTTTTGGAAAGTGAAATGTACTTGAGAAGCTATATTGAAAGTCATTTTGAGAAAGAATTTTGGGAAAACGTCGAGAAATGTGATTTTTAGAATTTGGTCAAAAAGTGTCGAAATGTTGGAAAATGTTTGAAAATGAGGTTAAAAAACCTTGGGAAATGTCATATAAACGTACGGGTCATGCCGAAATTTCGTTAAAAGTCTATACTTATAATTTTACTTACAACGTAAATTTTATTTTTAATAATAAAATATTATTATTTAATTATTTTAATAAGTCGACTAAAAGATGAAACATATAATTTTCGTCGAAACTTTTCTAAAATGTTTAACGAACATAATCGTTTCATTTCGTATAATATAAATAAGGGTTTTAGCCGTACAATAGCAACGTACTTTCTTTATTGTTTCGTTTTGGTACGTGAACTTTTTTTTTCACTTAATGTAATGAACTTTCATGTTTTGTGTTAATTTGCACCATCAAACTTGTTTTACCGGAACCAGCTATATTTTTGTTCCACTTAACGACCGTTTGCAACGTTAGGATTTTTAGCCAATGAACGTTTGCAACGTTAGTCCTTTATACTAACGTTTGTTTATTATTTTTATAATTATTTTTTAAATTTGTACACGACTTTATATACACATTTTTATACAAATATTTTTATACAAGCATTTTTATACACACGTTTTTATACACACATTTTTATACACACGTTTTTATACACACAATTTTATACACGTTTTTATACAAATATTTATAAACACATATTTTATACACATATTTTTACACACGTTTTTATACACATTTTTATACATATATTTTTATACATACTTTTATACACATTTTTATACACACATTTTATACACGTTTTTATACACATTTTTATACACACATTTTATACATACATTTTTTTACACGCATTTTTATACACACATTTTATACACATTTTTATACACACATTTTATACATACATTTTTTTACACGCATTTTTATACACATATTTTTATACACATTTTTATACATATTTTTATACACATCTTTTTACATACGTTTTTATACACATTTTAATACATGTATTTTTATACACGTTTTTATACACATTTTTATACACGCTATTATACACACATTTTTATACACATTTTATATATACATTTTATACACATTTTTATACACATTTTTGTATAAATTTTTATACACACATTTTATACATATTTTTATACACATTTTTATACACGTTTTTATGCACACGTTTTTATACATGTGTATAATAGTATGTGTAAAAATATTTGTATAAAAATCTGTGTATAAAAATATGTGTAAAAATATGTGCATAAAATCGTGTATACAAATGTATATAAAAACGTCTATAAAAAAGTGTATAAAAACGTGCGTATAAAAACGTGTGTATAAAACATGTATATAAAAAAATTCACATACCAAAACGAAACATTAGAAAAAAATCCACGTACCAAAACGGAACATTAGAGAAAGTATTAAACATGCCACGTAGGCTTTTTCCGGGTTTTATAACTTTTTTCCCGGTTTTATAACTTTTTTCCCGGTTGCCAGTAAAGGTTGGTGCAAATTAACACAAAACTTGAAAGTTCGTTCCATTAAGTGGAACAAAAAAAGTTCACGTACCAAAACGGAACATTTGAGAAAGTACGTTGCTATTGTACGGCTAAAACCCTATAAATAATATATTTATGGTAACTAAGTGTACCGAATGGACTTATTGAAATATATTATAAATATTTACTTATATTAATTATCTATTTTGCTAAATAGTATAAGTATAAGTATATTGTACTCAGATATGGGTTTTATATGGTGTTTTGGAGTTATGTTGATATCATCAAATAACGTCACATTTTACCATCATTTATCCCGTACATTTTACCCACTTTTATATAATTATTGCAAAATATTGATACTTAATTGCTTAAAGTTTATAATTGCAGTAATTCTGGAGTAATTTGTGAAGACGAAGCTAAAAGGCGCAATTCTGGAGCTAAAACAAAGACATTTGAAGAAAACTGTTATCTGCTACCATACGCCGTATCCAGCAAAGAAGATACGGCATATCAATGCCAGCTCATCACAAAAATACGCGTAAAAGATCAATTCCCGATTCGGCGTATCACTGTTCATCCATACGTCGTATTGTTAGCCTCAAAATATTGAGTCGAACCAGAAGTTCGTTCTTTAGGAATATTAGGTCTCGGTCATTTATTATTTATTTAATTAAATGTTGCAGTAGGCTAGAACGGGGATCGGACTCATTTAATTAATCTAATATTGTACGTATTTTAGACTAAGGTCCAAAGTAATCCCGAGCCCGACCCAAGAAACAAACACCACACGGCCCAACAAAAGCCTTGCAAAGTCGGCCCATTAAGGTGGTATAAATACCCCTCTCCAAGTGTGGAGAGGGTGTTAGTCTCATTTGTTTTCACACACTTGTGTAATCAACCACTCTCTTATTTTCTTTCTACTTTCTCTCTCTAAAATTCTTTTCATATCTTCCTACTTATTTTCTTGTCCAAATGGTCAAGTGAAAGTGGTTTATTGGTTCCGAGATTTGGTATCAGTCGTCATGGGTGGGTTTAGTGTTTTCGTTGTGGTATTATAAGCTTAGAAAGAATCGGCTTATTTTTTTCTTTTTATCAACCTTCACGTTTTTTTTTCTTTGTGTCACTTCCTTTTATTTGTGTTGTTTTTCTTTGTGATTTATGCTTGAGCATATAAGGCTTATTTTGTTTTATTTTAGTCATATTTTGATCGTATTTCATTATCAAAGGTGCTTTTTTTGCAAAACAAACAACTTCTGTTTTTTTTTCCTTGCTATTGATTGTCGTGGAAACATTAAACAAGAAAAATAGTTGCTTGGTTTAAGGAAAAAAAAGTTGATAATTTTTTTTAATTGGTTCACACTTAGTTTCTTTCTTCTTCTGTTAACAGTTTTTTTCCTAGGTAGTGTTCATCTTCTTTACTATTTTTCACGTGGCTTTTTTGTGGTGATAAAGGCATATCTTTCAAGCTTTCGGTAAGCTTATTGTGGTTGGCTTATTTCTTTGTGGTCCTCACCGTTTGAGACAAGGAGACATAGATCCAATATTTTAGCAACAAGGACAATTGGGGTTTTGGTTGTTTCTCAAGAAGACAAAGGATAGTACACCGAACAACTCATTTTTCTTTAAGTATCGAACAACTAGAAACCATTGAGTATCGAACAACGCTTTTCCTTCTAAAACCGAACAACTCAAAACCATTGATACCGAACAACTCATTTATTTGAATACCGAACAACTCACAAGTCTTTTGGTATCGAACAACACCGTGTATCGAACAACACCTTGTATCGAACAACCTTGATACCGAACAACACCTTGTATCGAACAACTCTTTTCCTTCTCAAACCGAACAACTCACTACTACAAAAACTGGTTTTTCCCACGGTAAATTCCGTGGGAAATCCCGTGGGTAAGGGCCTTTATCCACGGATTTCCCACGGAATTATTCCGATGCAAAAACCCTCGTGGGTAAATATTTTCCTACTGATTTTCCCATGGAACATTGACTATTTCCCACGGATATTACCGTGGGTTTGATTTCCCACAGATATCCTACTGATATTTTTCAAACTGATTTACCACTGTTTTTTGACAAAAATTTCCCACAGATTTATTTCTCCCACAAATCTTAATTTCGTGTGAAACCTCATCAAAGATTTTGTAGAATCCAAAATTTATGATATTTTAATTAATATTTTTTACGATTTATTGGTATTTCTGTATTTTTTATTTTTTTGGCAATTAGTAAAAATACAAATCATCAAAATACATAATCTTTTATCTTTTATATAATAAAGGAATTACATCATTTCGGAGTTTTCTATCAAATTGAATCATATGAATTTAAAAATTAGACGAATCAGAACGCTTGATTTTGCCACGTAGGCAAAATCGTGTGATCTGATTGGTCAATAAAAAGTCAAAATTAAATCGATTTGGTCAAAATTAAAAATTTGTGGTGGAGAAATATGACGAGAAAAAAAACACATAAAAATATAGGTGTCAAATTTGTGAAGAAAAAAACTTAAAAAAAGTGGAGGTAATTAATAAAAATTTAGTGATTTTTAATTTTAAATAAATTATATGGAGTTAAGTGTAAATTTATAAATTTACATGTTTTATTATAACTTTAAAAAATAAACAAATAACCCCTTAAACTTTATTATATCCCTAGACTTTATATTTTAAAATACAACAAACGTAAACAATTTTTTACTTTCCAAACAAAGATTTAACAGTATCTAATCACATCCCAAATCTTACCCTAAGACTTTTTAGATGGGATTTTCCATTGTTCGGTCAGCAATTATGTTGTAACACCAATAGAAAAACAACCGCAGCACATAAAATATCCCCATCATAATAAAAAAAGGTTTTTTACCTATTCATTTGATTAATTTGAAAGAATTGCTTATTTTTCTTTTTTGTTTAATGCGTAATAAAATTCCTAACATTTAAATTTCGCAAAAGTCTTTAATCCATGACCATGTATGTATAGCCTTTAAATCCTATATAACAATCATAGGCTACTTTATATCTTAAAAAAGTGTTTGGTGACGGAAAAAGGGGTAAAACTCTTTTTTATATTTGTATATATGTATTAAAGAAATACAATAGGTAATCCATGTTTGACCAAAACATATTGTATTACAAAACAAAATACTTATTTGAGTTTTTTACTTTCTATATTCTCTATATATTGACATTTTGAAAACTCAACTTGAAGCTTTTAAATATTCGATTGCGAATTTTTAAATTTTTTACAATGTTTAACACAAAGTGTGACCATTAATCTTTAAGTATAGCTTGACTCCAATAATGCAACTAGAATTCATAAAAACTATACAAAATCAACTAGCATACCCCAACAGTAAATAACCAACCTTTCAAAGTGGAGGTCAATGGTTCGAAGATAAATGAGGAAAACCTAAATCCCCCTTGTGGCCTCGAAGGTTCACATGAGCCGACTTCGGGCTACCCTAAAATGTCGTTTTGTAGAGATTAGTCGGCTAACAATGTTGAGTTTAGTTAACAGGTAAATCAAATAAAAAAAAAATTATATATAAGATATGAATCTATTCTCTTCATATGAATTTCGATAATACTTTATAACATAACTTATAAAATAAAATAAAAATAAAAATCATACATGTATTTTAAAAAACATAATGTCTAAACCCGTAGCGTACACGGCACATTAAACTGACTCCCTCCGTCCCATTTTTATTGTCCACGTTTCCTTTTTGGGATGTCTCAATTTAATTGCCCACTACTAAAAATAGATAGGGAAATTTGATCAAGTTTACGATATTACCCTTGTTTGAAATATTATTACAAACTTTAAAGAAGACTTTAATTAATTAGCAAAGGTAAAACGTCATTCTGTCAAAAAGTAAGAAAAAAAGCAGTATAAAATTGCATTTTTCTAAACATGTGTGTTTTTTGTGGGGGGACAATCAATTCGTGACGGAGGAGAATTAAATTAGTTATAAGTATTGTGTTGAAAAGAATTTTAAACCCTAATTACATCACTTTATTGCCACATGTCACATTTAACGGTAGATGAGCATAAGAAAAACAAGCTCTTATTAATTCTCCTTTATACCACAGTCCCTAAACAACAAAAAAACTCATCCTTTCCTTCTCCAAATTTTTGAGTCATATACCGACAATAACCAACGCCACCGGACCACCCATCGAACACGGCATATACCATTCCACCAAACACTACTCGTACCCCCAACCAACCAATTGGACTGAAGAACGGCAATGTTGCGACAAAGGCTGAACAACCTCCACTCGAACCATGTCATAGTCCGTTATTGTTAGATCTCGAAACTTGAAATATGCAGATCTATGGAGGTTTTAGTCTTTGTTTTTTGTAATAATTCGTTTTGGTGCTTTTATTTTGTTTTTTTTGAACAATAGCCGAGGTCGGAAACTGGCAAGTGGCTAGCATGATGTCTTATGAAGATCATGAAGACTTGAAAAGGTTGCAAATACTGACCCTTTGCAATTCTAGGAAAGAAAAGATATAATGCTTTGTTAAGTAAACTTGTAGGAAAATATAGAGTTTGTTAAGTGTTTGTTTTGAAGCATATTTTGCAAAATTTATATGTTTGTTTAATATTGGAACATGTCACATTTTTAAGATACTGGTTGTGTGTTATGCAATTAGATTAGTGTATATATTCTAAGATGCCTTTAAAATATGTTTTTGTTTGTTAATATTGTAGTTTTTAGATTTTTTAATTTTCGGAATTAAATTAAATGTAATAATTAATATAATTCTAATAGAATTGTTTCAAAAGATTTCAACTGTTTACACATGAATACATCTGTTAGATTTCAGTGGGAAACAGGTGATATGAATTCGTGGGAAATAAATTGGTGTGAAATTTTTTGTGGGAAATCTTTGTAAAAGGCGGTGGGAAATTTGTTGAAAAATACCGTCATAAATCCGTGGGAATTAACCCACAGATTACACACAACTGTATCCGTAGGATATAGTCAACGCTCCCTGGGAAAATAAGTGGGAAAACATTTACCCACAAGGGTTTTTTCATCGGAATAATTCCGTGTGAAATCCGTGGAAAAAGGCCCTTACCCACGGATTTCACCGTGGGAAAAACCAGTTTGTGTAGTAGTGACGCATATATATTGCTTTACAATATAAACAAGAGTTTAAATGTATTTATATTACATAGTTATAAATCTTGCTCCACTGCTCCAAGTTCTTTATTCCATTCGCTTTCCACATAAATCTCATTGTATCCTGCAAAAACAAATAATATAAAGAAATTCCAATCAATTAGCTATTTTTATTTCATTATTTTTAAAGTTTTGTTCACATAATAATCGAATATTCCCAATAAATAAGAACACAATAACTTAAAAAAGTTTTTGAAGGACATTTGTTATTGTTGATTCAATAGGCTTATTACTGAAAATTTATAAAGCTATTAAGCTCAGTTTTAATTAATTGAGCTTATCAATTTAAATAAATTATAAGCTTACATTGTAACGAATAGACAGTTGTAAAAATTGGTTTACTAGCTTTAGAAACTTTGAAATAAGTACAATTTAAAAATATAAAAATAGGCTATCATGAAGCATGTTTTCTTTTTTACATTCTGGAAGCAATCGTACCCTGGACTAACGTAAACAATGTTAACACCACATTTTGCATTAACCGCCATTTCGTGCTAGCGGGTGACATTTAGGAATAGATCCATAACAAAATCATGCTCATGCAAAGCACAAATTTGTTAAAAATGAAATGTTGAAAAAAAATTTAAAATGAAATGTTTCAGATTTGACATACTTGGTGCAAATCATCGGGTGCAAGTGTATAATGTTAACACCAGAAACATTTTTCCAGATAGCCCTTCGTCATATGTCGTGGTTGATGTTTCGGGTAGCTTTGAAATAGTTCATTAGGCATCTACATAAATATTGCCGGCCTTCGGTATTTCTTCCAGGTTTGCTAAATTCCTTAATTCTGTCACAACACGTTGGAGGAACTGCACCACCGCTCCGTGGTGAGGTATTTTAAGCATGGCTCATAAAGCTTTCTACTCCATAGCATGCCTCCGTATATGGCATGGTCGCCACCATGCAAGCTGCTATAACACATAAAACCTTCATTAATGTAGCTACCATTGTAGAAACAAATTTGTTTATTTTGTATATATCCTTGTTTTTGTGCCTAGAAATATTGTTAAGGACGCCATTTTATTTTTATAGTAAATGTTTAATGGCATTATGCATGGCAATTTACCAACAAAATTTTTTTGTTTTATATATAAAATTCTTTAATTTTGGGCTTCTTTTTGTTACATTCTCCGAATATCAGCTGGTTCACAAATTGCTACTAGTAATATTCTGTGGTAAATGATGACTATTTTTGCTACATTAGCCATAAAGAAATCAACCTATATAATCATGGCGTTTTGGGTCGATAAATACTCATTTATATTCTATAGTTTACAAATTGCACTTATTCAATCCCTTAAAGTACATGTTATTGAATAATAATTTGTCACCTTCGATATTTTATATAAATTTATGGCACACACATAATACTTAACTGTTACATAAGTATGTTCATACTGCCGTTCTAAAAAAAAACTATGTTTATACTATTTCCACTAATGTGGGTATTGATTTCTTTTAAGTATGGTTATTTAACAAATAAAATCAAAAGAAAACAAGGATAGTAGGTAGCTAAAAATGACACAACATAGTTGGACATTTTGGCTTAGATTCTTAAAGATAAGGTATTGGCCGATCAGATGAAAAGAATTATTGCTTTTTATAAACAAACAACAGAAACTTATGTCCTGAAAATGAAGAAAAAACATCTGTAATAATCTTGTTTATTCCGTATACGATTAAAGATATGCTATAAAAGTTAAATAAACATGTTCTTTGTTTTCTTCTTTGCAGAAGGAAGATTTTCTACTTTTTATAAACAAATCCGTTCTGGTTAAGCTCACCGCAGACAAGATTCATAACCAGATAAAGACTTCGTTTTTCATATGAACAATGTCCAAACTCCTATACGGTGGTACGCATTTATAGTTTAAGGTCTCAAAATTTGTCTAGAGGTCTATATATTGATTATGTTAAATTTAATAACACCCAAAGCTATTCTATTGTTTGATAATAACAAGTATAATTCCCGTAGCACGCACAGAGTTTACACATAAATAAAATTTATTTTCAAATTTTTAGTTTAGTATACGAACATATAAGAATTTGCTCATGTTTAAAATTTTCAAAGCTATTTTTTTTATTAAGAAAAACCCTCGGTCGACTTCTCTCTGGCGAAAAAAAGAAAACCCTAACATCCCTTACTTCTCAATCGTATCCTTCCTGTTGTCAAGCTCTATTCTTGTATAGGGCTCTGTTTGTAGATTGGATTCGTGGCTCTCTAGGGTTTCTTTGATTCGTGTTGTTTCATTACAAACCCTAACTTATCCCGATCGTCTCCTTCCTGCAGTCAAGTTCTAATCTTGTGTTAGGGCTTCATTTGTAGATTGGATTTGTTGTTCTCTAGGGTTTAATTTGCTGCGTGTTGATTTGCTTGATCGTTTCGAACACCCAACTGATACGGTGGGCTTGACGAAATATATATTTCTTGGCGATCTTTACTGCTAAACATGGGGTTTTCCATAATTCCTTCGTACCTATTTTTTTGTTTTCTTGGCTTAAGGTAAACCCTAACAAAATATAATCACGATCGAATCCCACCTAAACTAGTAGGAGTTACGAATTTTCTTTTGGTGTGGGGTTTTTTGTATTTGTCTACTGATTCTTGCGTATGTTGGTTTAAAGTTGTATGTGTTTTGTTGGTTGTTTGCTGTTCGTATTAATTGGGTACGTGAGCGAGTTTTTAAGCAAAAAGGTAGTGTTGAGGGGAGGAAGGGTTAAAAGGATAAGTATCTCCAATAGAATAAGATGGAATACTACTTCAGGTATTGGTGTTGTCTTTGGAAACAGATGAAACTAGGAATGAAGAAGAACTCCATTGTTTGTTTGCATTTGCTGTAAAGGAGTTTTAACACCATCCTTGTTGGGTTGACATGAACGTGTGGGAGAAGGAAAAGCAAAGCTCTTTGGAGGGATACACTATTTAGGATCATTCCCAACATTACTACGCGGGTACTGCTACGGCAGGTAATGCCTCTGGGTAAGTACGTGATCTAATGTTACGGGTAAACCACGTGGGAAAAATTTGATTTTCAATACTTTATGTAAATCGGGAGGTAATGGGATTGGATGTGGTTATGTCCCCGGTGGAGTCATTCGTGCTAAAAGTGAAAAACGATTTTGCAAATAACAACATATGGTTTTTTCTTGGGAGCGGTGGCCTACCCTGTTAGTTGCCTAACTATGTTAGAAACCCTTGGGGTAAATATGGGCTTGTTCGTTCTATGTTTAGCTTGTCTACCGGATTATTCACCTTTCAATTTATCTCCATGGAAGTATTAGATGCTATGCTTGCGAATGGTCCTTGGTTTATCCATAATAACCCGCTTATCCCGAAGAAATGGCATCCAGATGAGAACCTATTGAAAGAAGATGTTAGTACTATTCCGATTTGGTTTTAAACCTCCTTGGTGTACCTATTATGGCTTTCAGCGAGGATGGCTTGAGTGCCATTACTACTAAACTAGGTACTCCTCTAATTCTTGACTCTTATACATCTGATATGTGTATGCAATCTTGAGGTAGGTCAAGCTATGCTAGAGCTATGATTGAGCTTCGAGCTGATGTGGAGTTGAAAGATAACATTGTGGTGGCAATCTTACAATTACTTGAGGGCCTTTATGACATGTAAATATATGTGATGAGTATGACAGTGGAAACCTCCTAGAGTCGTCCTTGTAAAGGTTTTTGGACATATCTCAAGCTCCTCTATGGAGGAATGTTTTCGAAGAATACAGGTGCTGGTGAGACTAAGAATCTGAAGACGCCTAGTCAAACTTCTCGAGGTGTTTCGATTGGTCTGAAAGTGGGTTTTAAACCTCATAAAGAATATAGACATGTTCCTAAAAAAGCCTAATGCTAGCTCTAACGGTAATAGAAAGAAAAGTGTGGAACCTACTATTAAAGTTAGTAATTCAAATCCATTTGAAGTTCTTAATTCGGTTGATAATAGGTTCCAATGGGGGGACTTCAAATTTGGTTAATAACGGCTTAATTCAAGTGATCCTCCATTTATGAATGTCGATAATAATAGTACTGGTACTACTCCTATTACAGATAAAATCGGAAAGTTTGAAGATTTACTTACTAGTGGGCAAGCTATTCTTGTAGATGAAGCTGGTAATCCTTTGAAGAAGGTAGAGTTTCCGGTGATTATGATAGTGAAGATGATGTTGCATCAGTTGATAATGACATGGCTTGTTCTTTTTTTGGGTAAAGGGTTTCCCCGGTAAATGTATTACTCCAAAAAAGCGATTCAGTACAAAGGATGTGGGTGAGTCCCAAATCTCAGCCCGTTACATAGGCAAAAAAAAAAGCAAACTAACAACACTACTACTCCATAGGAGATACTAACTAAGACAAATTTCATTAACTCAACAAACATCAAAAAATCTATTTCTTCTTCCTGCCACAGACCGTGATATCAAGGTCATCACAAATAGACTAAAGGTGCTCAGACAAATCATGATTCTCGTACATATCGTCATCATACGGGTCATAATCATCATTATCCGGATAAGAATCCCTCTATTATTCCAACAAGCTATTAGTACCATAATCTTTATCACTTTCATCTTTATCACTCGTTAAAATCCTTAAGTTAGCATTTTTCATCAAAAAACCCACTCCACTTCACTATCACTTTCCCACGAATACCCATCGGAACTAGCGGGTTCCCGTCATTATTCCAACGCCGAAAGTTTACATCACAAATTTGTATTTGTTCAATTTTAATCGATTTTTTCTCGCCAATAGGAATTATTTCTCTTATGCAAACTCCCCCGTCATCTATCGTGCATTCATACAAGAGGATCCTCTAGAAGTTTGCCAAACCATTATATACCAAATTAGTATCCCCTTAGTGGTACCAAACTCCATATCAGTATCACCGCAATTGAAGACATCAAATGGAGTTGAATACCAACCTCAATAGTAGGTTCCACACCTTTCTTCTTATTACCACTTGAACTAACATTAGGCTTTTGGGAACAGGTCGATATTCTTTTTGAGGTTTAAACCCTATTTTTGGACCAACCAGAACCCCACCGAAGGTTTTTTGACTAGCTTCTTCTTCATAGTCTTTCTTCTCACCACATCGAATTCTTTGTGGACAATCCTCATGAATTGACCTACAAATCTTACCAGACGAACCACTATGAGGTTTCCATTCATTAGCCCTACCACGAACATTACATGTGTAATGTCCACTCCCTATTCTAGGGCATAGCCTCGACAATGTTTATCCTGTTATAAAATCCACATCAGCTCGAAGCTCAATCATAAACTCTAGCAAGCTAGAACCTACCCAAGATTTGAAACACATATCAGATGTAAAAGAGCAAGCATTAGAGGGGTACCTATTTAGTAGCAATAACAACTCAAGCCATCATCGCAGCAGGCTGTAACAGGTAACACCTGAGTTAACCCAAACTGAAAAGTAACTAACATCTTCTTTCAATAGGATTCTCATCCGAAGCATTTTTTTTCAAGATACGTGGGTTTATTCTGGATAAACCACGTGATCTTTCTCAAGCATAACATCTAATCCTTCTAATGGAGCTAAATTGGAAAGGAGAATAAACTTAGACGAGTTGAACATAAACGAGCAAACCCATATTTTTCCCAAGTGTTCCTAACATAGTTAGCAAAAACAGGGTATGCCACCTTCTTCCCCAAGAAAAAACCATATGTTGTATTAGCAAATCGATCACTTATAGCACAAATAGATTCCACCGGAACAACCACATCAATCCCGTTACCCCCCTATGTAACCAAAGTACGAATATTCAATTTCTTCCCACTTGGTTACCAGTTATATTAGCATACGAAGATTTACCAGGAGTATTGCCAATCGTAGGAGTTCCCTGCGTAGGGAATGATTGTATACAACTCCTAAACCATTGTCTCCTTAAACAACATTGGGCGTCAGCCTTTGTCCACAATTCTATCAGCCATAGACGGATATACATCCTCCTTTGCAGCGGCACCATTAACAAGTGGAATAGCATCGTTCATGATCTCATCAACCGTAGCCAAACCAGAACCTAAAACAGAATCCTCCTTTTTCTTATGATTATTCTTCCTCCCTCCCGTATCCATGAAACCACGATTCATGATTAAACCATATAATACCAACCAACACCACCAAGCACAAAACCTAACCATATAACGACCACAAAAGGATCAACCGAATCAATAAACCTTGAAGTATGCGATATCATAATAGATCAATAGGCCACCATGATCAGTAAAATTACATAACAGGTTGGATCGTAGTACCAGATAGACAAGAAGCGATTTGTGAGCAAAAGAAACCCTAGATACCGACAAAAGACCCTTAAATATTTGGAAAACAAACCAAGACAATAAGTGAGGAAGAAGAAACACATCGTGTTAAGATCTTGATAACAAACGTTATATGATTGGGTAGATCGTTTCCCGTTAAGAATCGAATTTTGGAGAGTGTAAATCCAACAAACCCGCCTAAGGGTTTCGGTGGGAGGGAACTCCGTACTACTTTTCGTCTCGACATGGCTCGTTCTTTGGCTTCAGAAAGGGTAGGTTTTGGCACTCAAAGTTTGCTGGAACAATGGAGGGATTCGTATGGTAATGGTGACTATGATGAAGACCCATACGATGATGATATGTACGAAGGTCAGGTACTTCCTCAAGAGATTTAAGCTATATTCGATAATCTGGATATCCGAGTTAGAGGTCGCAAGAAGAAATAAATTTTTGTTTCTTTTGTCCCTACTCATTTTGTGTACCTACCTTAAAGGAAGTTAGTTTTTCGCACATGTAACGCCAAGAATGTAACTCACCCTCATCCCTTGTACTTAAATGTTTTTTGGCATAATAAAATTTACCGGGAAAACCTTTTACAAAAAAAAAGACATGTTTAAAATTTTAGTTTAGTATACGAACATATAAGAATTTGCTCGTGTTTAAAAAATTAAAAATTTGCGTTGCCACTTAAAGGGGTTTTTTCATTTCTTTTTATCATCAATCAGTAATTCAAAGATGAACACTTCAAACTCTTTACGATGGTATGCTCTTAATTATAGTCTAGGTCTTAAAATTTTATCTATGTGTATAATTTGATTTATGTTGGTTACATCACACGGTAAATCGATTCCATTTTTTTTGTAATTTAAGAATTCGTCAATTTATTTGTGTTTACGAATCTTCAATTGTATAAAGTAATTGTTGAACCAAATTCCAGACGTTCACATTAAAAATTAAGTGATAATTCATATTTAAAAATAAATACAATTTGTAAGGTTTCTCGATGATTACTGGAAACGATGAATTACAATATAAAATTTTTCTAAATAATTTCCATTGAGCATCGAAATTTATTAATTAATAGATAAATTAATTTATCTAAAGTAAATGAATTCGGGAACTTGCAAAAAATTATTAGTTTAGAAGTTTATTAAGTAAGTGAGTTATTCAATTTATTAAGTTTTAATTTCTAATGTAAATTCGATTAGTATTAATAACAATGAGTCATTTTATAAAAGCAATGGATAAAAATGAAGCATACAAACTTAAAATAGGCCGAGAGCAAAGCTGCACATCAGTATATATACAATTAAAAGCTATTTTTAAAACTATCCCTCAGTTCGCGACTTGAGCGAAGACAGATCTATATAAACCAAGAATTATTTTTTTTAGTGGTTGTGGTTAGCCTACTCGTTGAGGAAAAAAATAATACATAAAACAACGCTCGTTTAAGTATAACAAAGGAAGTTTCAATATCATACACAAGTGTGGCGGAGTATCGAAGGGAACCTCTTAGAGAAGTTTCGGGTGTCGGTTCTTCATTTGTATCGAAACGCTTGTAGAATCAAATTCCAGTTTCCACAAGAATCAATAATTTTCCTAAAAAAAACCCCCTACCATACCTCCCTTACTTTGCAATTATATATGGACCTAACGTAAAGAAAACAAATGGTCGAGAACAATAATTTCCAATAACATTTGGAACTTATTGAATTATGTGGAGAGAGTTTTTCAATAAGTGTTCGCTCGATTTACTTAATACAGTCCGCTTACATCTTTCAAACAAACTATCGCAAGAATTTAGGGCTACAACGGTTTCAAGTGATCGTATTTGTTATCAAATTGGGAAATTCGCAATGGATCTTTTTAATATAATTAAATCCAATGTGGCCTAGTGCAGTAGTGCTAGCTAATAAATATTCAAAAGTACTTCATGTACTAACTCTTCCATTCAACGTTTTCATGTAGAACTTGCCTCCACACACAATGCTAAGAAGGAACCCACACAAATACAATCTAATGGCAAATCGACATGCGCATATCTATTGCTATACAGATTAAACAACAGTTTTTCAATTTATTTATATTACATTACAATTATAAAACTTGGCCTCCCACTGCTCCAAGTTCCTTATTCATCCGCCTTCAACAAAATCTCATTTACCCTGCATAAGCAATACTATAAAGAAACGTCCATCAATTAAGTAACATTTTATTTAATTAATTTTAAAGTTTTTGTTCCGATATAATTGTATATTACAAAGAATAAGAACACAAAACTTACAAAAGTTTTGAAATGACAATTTGTTTTGTTTGAATCAAATAGGCTTACACAGAAAATTTATATAAGCTATTTTTTTTTTTTTTTTTATAAAAGCCAGTTTTTTAATAAATTGGAGCTTATCAATTTCAGTAAATTATAAAATCCATTAAAAATGATAACCTAATAAACCTGTTAAATTAGCTTCTACTAAGCTTTTTTGTATATTTGTATAATTTATATTTAAACATATATAATAAAAATAGGCATCGCAAAGCATGTTTATTCTTTTTTTACATACTGGAAGCAATCGTAGTTTGGATGAAGAAAGTAAACATCGTAACAACACCGATTGTTTCAACCGCCACTTTGCCGTGCCATCTTTGTGACATACACTAGTAAAATAGAACCCTTTCAAGCAATTGCAAGCTAGATTTCGATCATTTTGTGTTTTTGCAAGTACAACCAATTTCTTTAGCCCCTCACAACAGTCTTGTGGTGGCATACCCTCATTGCCATTACGGTACATGTATCGTACGCATGAATAAAAGCACAGGGATACTTCATGACATGTAAATTTAGGAGGAGGCTCATTCGCTGCCATCACCATCGATGCCACAATGCAAGCCACTATAACACATAAAACCTTCATCATTGTAGCTACCATTGTTAAACAACTTGATTAATTGATTTATGGTTATGTATGTTTCTAGTGTTTGTGCATGAAAATGTTATGGATGGTCATTTATTTATATACATGCTTATGCTTAATTATGCATGTGCCCATTTGCCACCAAGATTAACTAATGATCAATAATGTTAATTCGGCTACTCTTTGTTTTAAAGGATTCATATTTGGCATAAAATCAAAAGAAGAAGATTGAACAATCTAACAAGGATAAGTAGGTAGCTAAAAATGACACAAGATGGTTGGCAATTTTGGTTTATGCCCTAAAAGAAAAAAATGTGCATGTTGAAGAAAAAATTTATTTCAAATTACACTACAACAAAGAAAGTATATACTGAACGAAATCGAAAAGTGAAATAATCTTGTTAATGCTCCGTATATGATTCATTGTATGTGTTATATATAAAGCAAATAAACATGTTCTTTTAGTATCATCTTTTTCGAAAGAAGTAGAATATTATACACCAAATGTGTTATTTGTGTAGAGTAAATCTGTTTATAGGCACAAGATGGTTGGCAATTTAGTCTTTACCAAAAAAAAAAAGGTTGGCAATTTAGTTTAGATTGATCCTAAAAGACAATGTCTTACCTTCATTGTTATTGTTAAGCCGATAGAACATTTTCTTTATTCAAATCTCGGTTTCAAACCTAATTCACATCTCCTTTCTTACACTAACGCCGCTCTGAACCGTCGTTCCCAAATTGCCAGTCACCTCCGAAACCATCGTTCATCAAAAAGAATGTTTTATAGAAAATGAAAAATATCAAAAGTTATTCGTCGCTGCCGATTTGTATAGTATCATGATAATTTGGTAATCAATGTTCTGTATATGTTACAACGCTAATTATTAGAGGCCCGGTCCATTTATACAACTCTGTATGACTTTCAGATAAAATTTTGACAGCTATTTATCAGAAGATATGTAGACCTTGATGAATGTTTTATCTTACCATTGAAGTGAGATCACTACAAAAGCATTGGATGTAAATGAGCAATCATTATTAGCTAAAGAGGTAAAAGCTCGTTCAATGCAAATAAAAAATGCTTACAATCTCTTAATTTGTGTTATGTTTTTATAAGCGAAAGCAAATTCTTCATATTCTCTTTTTATAAACAGTTATTATTATTTAATAAAATAGTTTGTTTATATGTATTGGTATTTTAGGTAAACTTATTGGTTTTCGCTTTTGTTGGCCGACTAATCCATACGGTTTGAACCCACCGCCACACAGACTCAAACAACGTAGAGCCCTCTTTTGTCAGGAGGACGGTGTGACCTCTTCATGATTGTTTGTATCCAGAATGAATTAAACTTGAAACCTCACGTATCTTTAAGTAAAGTTATTTACAAGATAGAGTTATTTTTCGACACCTAAGACACAACTTTTTTTTTAGTAGGATTGGTTTTGCCATCCAAAAAAGGGATTCGCACAGCTTATTGCTCGTTGTCCCGCCATCTTATTGTAAATGTTGTAACTTCCTTAAAACGATCTATATACATTAGGAATTTTTTACTCAGAGTTATATTGATGACGAAAATGTGATGAAGATTATCTCAACTCATTATTCTAGTCCATGATTATGTATGCTGAAACTCTATAAAGAATTACTAATCAATGAATAACTCGATCTGGTGATGCATGAAAGCTCAATTACACCTCGAAACGGCGACACATAAAACATTTGTATTAATCAAAGTCGATCAACTCGTGTAAAAATTCCAAATTTAGCATAATAACATACATTCAAATTAAATACTAGAGCTGCTTATATGGTCCCTTTATAATCTCCCACCTTCCAAGTGTATCCTTTTCCATTTGGGACGTAAAAAAAAAAAATTTCATTGCAGCCTTAAAAAAAGCAATCAAGGACGTACAGTTTTAATTTTGAATCAAGTCAGTACCATAATATTTTTCATGCTCAAATCGTTTTGACAGTATAAATAACACCCAAGCAATGTAAAAAAAATTAAAAAGAAGTGATACCAATACATGTTATTTTAAAAAAAATAAATCCACAACCCTATTGACGGTACAAAATTTGTATGAAATAACATAATAAGTAGTATGAAACGAAGGTGATACATACTGGTTTTAAAAATGGATACTTTTTGTTGTTATACCAGCACGAAAAATACATGCAGTTATGTAGCTAGAAGAATATAAGAAGGGTATCAATTAGCTAAACATACTTGTCGCATCTGTGTTTGGGGTCAACGTAAGGAAACAAGCAACGCACACTTGCTGGAAGGGTACAAGCGTACCAGGGGTTAAAACAAGAACAGATGAATGAATGATTATTGATGCCCATCCACATGCCAGCTTCATTTTCACTATTGGTTTTTAGCAACAAGAATTCAGTTCCCTTAAGACTATCCACAACATGATGCTGTTCCACAACACCATCCCGCCTTTAAGTATTTTGTACATGGCACAAGATAGCTCACCACTTGACCACAATTATGAAAAGCCTCCGTATATGGAACCGTCACGACCATGAAAGCCACTATAACACATATAAACTTCATCTTCATCCCTTGAACGGTTTTTCGTTGAGGGAACTAAATATAAATATGCATGTAAGCATGCGTATACGGCCGGTTTTAATTGGTACGCTAATAACTACATGGTTTGGTACAAAATTTCCGGTTTAACTAAAAAAGAGATATAATTTCCTTGCTAACTTTGGATTTATTTCAATGTGCAAATTGTAATAAGGAAAAAGGAAAATTCTAATAAAATAGAAGAACAAGAAAATCAAAAACTGACACTATCCCATGTAGTTTAATGACTTACGAACTGCGTGGCCAAATAGGAATCACTTTTGTACTTAATTGTTTTTGGAGTACTATATTTATCGGTAAAACCATTTTACCCAAAAAAAGAAATAGGATACACTTTCTTCTCTCCCTTTGGATTTGTACCCGTGACCTCTGCTTTTGGAAAGTTGGTATTCTTACAAGAGCGTCAACAACTTTGGTTAAGAAATTTATCTATTAAATGTTTACGACGAGACCTGTATATTGTTACACAACTTCATAACTAATAGTCATAGACACATTCATCTTAATCCATTAATGATTTGATGATCACTGCCAAGCTGAATTGGTTCAGAGTCCTCTTACAAATTAATTAAATCTATCATATCTGTTTGACAGATCCAATTTTGATGACAAATAGATTAAAGGATTCACATTGTTATAACGATCCAGCAAACGGTAGAAAACTCCCAAATATATGCCAAAAATTGCTTATGTTCTTGCATTATATCAGATCGAAAAACGTTGCAAGAAGAAAGAAACTTTTAACATTCAAGTCATGAAATTATAGCGCTTTCAATGGCTTTTTTTGGCAAAATCCAGTATGCTAGTACATTAAGTTGCCACTCCCACAAAGAAAGAACAAATTTGAGGCCAATCTAAAACAAGCAGATGTATATAGAACTAGAAGATCACTCACAAACATATAAAGTAAGTCTCTTTTGTAATTATAACATACTATATCAGGAATTTTCTATAGTAGACCATGAAGTACTATACAAAGCAAAGAGGCATAAGTGCGCAGATAAAAATGCCTCAACAAAGGAAAACAAAGTTTTCCATTTTTATTATAGTGATAGTTTATATTCTAGTTCTTAAAAATCACCAACACTCCAAATGTTTCTTTACATTTCCAAGCACTCATCACAGTCATATAAGCATCACTTCACCCTGCAAAAACCAAGCTTACAGAATAAAATAAATACATGCATGCACTTATAAAACCAAAACAAATTAAGAAAAACAAATTTTTGAAACATACGTGTCACAATCAGTCTTAACATTCATGTAAGGTATATCAACACTGCACTTTCCGGGAAGGGCTAGCGCATTCTCACGATTAAGCCCAGGAAAAGATTTTAATGCAGTGGTAACGCAACCACACGCAATTTTGCGATCAGCGCTTGTTTTTGTGTCGGAGACAAAGTCCCCCAAACACCAATTGCAACATGATTGTTGCACATTACCGCCGCCTCTTGATGTCAGGTAGTTCATGCATGGTATGAAGCGCCCAAACACGTTATTACAGTTTATAGCGTTCGTGTAGGGTGTCGAAGTCACCATGAAAGCGATCATATAACGCTAATCCGGTTTTTAATCAAACAGCACCACCTTTGTGCCCATTTTTTAAAATTAGAACAATTTGTGTTTGCTTTTTTTCGTATCTTTTGTTTAGTGTAAGAAAAAATGTTATGGTTTTTTTTTATCACAACATATATTTTAATAGGGATGTCTATGGATATTGCCATTTCCAACTTTTTAGAAATTGTATTTTATTTGTATGAGTTAAAAGAAATAATTATGAAAAAACCTTTGCGACATTTCAAGTATTTATCTAGCAAACACATACCATGAAATTTGAACAAAATTCCATGAACTGGTCAAGTATTTTTCCCTCAAGATTTCCAATAAATCAGTTTCTCAAAAAATTCACACTTGTATATGCTAGACGCGACAACCCGGCATAATAACGAACTTTTAAAACAACACATACATTACAATGATAGTTTTTTAAATCGAGAAATGTGTATTTGGTTTCCGGTTCTTATTTGCAATTTTTTTATTTTGAAAGGATAGTTAAACCATGATTTGAATAAACATTTAATTTATTAGCTTTTCATTTTTTATTTTTAAGTTTTTCAAGATTTAAAAATAAAGATAACACCATTTAATAGATAAGTTATAGATTACACAAAAGGAATCATAGCAAAGGTTGGATAAGTGGGTTAATCACCCTACTGTTCTGGAGAAAGAGGTTCAAGTTCAATCTGTTACTTTTTTTCATAGACCGGAGGCTCTTTACTACCTTTGGTAGTAACTGGGAAGCAGCCTCTCTACCTAGATGAAGTAGGGCTCACGGTCCTACGGCCCGGTCTTACAAATAAACCAATGATTATGCCCATGTAGGGACCGGACCAGACCAAAGACCGAACCGGACCGGACCCTACCATTTTGGTCCGGTTTTCGGACCGTGAGCACCCTACTCACCTAAGGTAGAGAGGCTGCTTCCAGTTCTACCAAAGGTAGAAAAGAGCCTCCGGTCTTGCAAAAAGTAAAGATTGAACCCTTGACCTCTTTCTCCAGAACAGAGGGTGATAACCACCTTATCCAACCTTGCTATGATTCCTTTTGTGTATCTATACTATCTATAAATGGTGTATCTTTATTTTTAAATCTTGAAAACTTAAAAATAAAAAATGAAAGCTAATAAATTAAATGTTATCAAATCATGGTTTAACAACCTTTCAAAATAAAAAATTGAAAATAAGAACCGGAAACAATATACACAACACGGTTTAAAAAACTATCATTTGTAATTATGTGTGTTATAAAAGTTCGTAATTATGCACGGGAGCGCTCTAACATATACAAGATGTAATTTTTTATAGAAACTGAATTTAATTGAATTTGAGGGGAAAATAATTGAACCAGTTCATGAATATTTTCACATTTCATGTATGAGTTTGCTAGATAAATACTGAAAGTCCGGCAAAGTTTTTTTCATAAATAATCTTTAACATCAAACAAATAACATTATCAAAAGTTTGGAAATCATACCATAGGACATCCCTATAAATATATGTTGTGATACATAACATTTTCTTACACCTAAACAAAGATACGAAAAAAAGCAAAACACAAATTGTTCTAATAAAAATGGCACAAAGGGTGATGATGATAAACGTATTATGCGTTATGATCGCTTTCATGGTGACTTCGACACCCTACACGAACGCTATAAACTGTAATAACGTGTTTGGGCGCTTCATACCATGCATGAACTACCTGACATCAAGAGGCGGCGGTAATGTGCAACAATCATGTTGCATTGGTGTTAGGGGACTTGTCTCCGACACAAAAACAAGCGCTGATCGCAAAATTGCGTGTGGTTGCGTTACCACTGCATTAAAATCTTTACCGGCTTAATCTGAGAATGCGTAGCCCTTCCCGAAAGTGCAGTGTTTGATATACCTTACATGAAATGTGTTAAGACTGATTGTGACACGTATGTTTCAAAATTTTGTTTTTCTTAATTTGTTTTGGTTTTATAAGTGCATGCATGTATTTATTTTATTCTGTAAGCTTGGTTTTTGCAGGGTGAAGTGATGCTTATATGACTGTGATGAGTGCTTGGAAATGTAAAGAAACATTTGGAGTGTTGGTGATTTTTAAGAACTAGAATATAAACTATCACTATAATAAAAATGGAAAACTTTGTTTTCCTTTGTTGAGGCATTTTTATCTGCGCACTTATGCCTCTTTGCTTTGTATAGTACTTCATGGTCTACTATAGAAAATTCCTGATATAGTATGTTATAATTACAAAAGAGACTTACTTTATATGTTTGTGAGTGATCTTCTAGTTCTATATACATCTGCTTGTTTTAGATTGGCCTCAAATTTGTTCTTTCTTTGTGGGAGTGGCAACTTAATGTACTAGCATACTGGATTACTTGCCAAAAAAAGCCATTGAAAGCGCTATAATTTCATGACTTGAATGTTAAAAGTTTCTTTCTTCTTGCAACGTTTTTCGATCTGATATAATGCAAGAACATAAGCAATTTGAGCATATATTTGGGAGTTTTCTACCGTTTTGACTGGATCGTTGTATAACAATGTGAATCCTATTAATCTATTAGTCATCAAAATTGGATCTGTCAAACAGAATATGATGAGATTAAATAATTTGTAAAGAGACTCGAACCAATCAAGCTTGGCCTAGGAGAAACACTCAATAATTAACGGATTAAGCTCTTTGTCTATGATATAGTATGAAGTTGTGGTACAATAACAGTCCTTGTACAAACCATAAATAAGATAATTCCTTAACCAAAAGTTGTGACGCACTTTAAGAATACCAACTTTCCAACGCATAGGTCCACGGGTACAAATCCAAAGGGGAGATAAGGTGATCCTTTCTTTTTTTGGGTAAAAGGCTTTTCCCCGATAATCAATTACTCCAAAAACAATTAGTCAAAGTGAACCTATTCTGGCCACGCAGTTCGTAAGTCATTTACTACATGGATAGTTTCAGTTTTTGAATTCCTTGTTCTCATAAATAGAATTTTTCCTTTTTCCATTACAATTGCTACATTGAAATCCAGAAGCTAGGAATTATATCACTTTTTAAATTTAAACCGAATTTTTACCAACCATGGTATTTAATTAGCGGACCAATTAACACGTCGAATTACGCATGCATTCACCATGCATATAATGATAGTACCCTCACGAAACCCAGTACAAGGGATGAAGAAATGAAGTTAATTAATATGTGTTATAGTGGCCTTTCATGGTCGTGACCGGGTTTTCCATATACGGAGGCTTTTTCATAATTGTGGTCAAGAGGTGAGCTATCAGTGCCTTGTACAAAATACTTAAAGAGCGGCGTGTTGTGGACAGCATCTTGTTTGTGATAGTCTCAAGGGACTGAAATCTGTTGCAAAAAACAATCGCTGAAATGAAAGCTGCATGTGATTGCATCAAATAATCGATTATCATCCTTCCAAGTATTAACCCTGGCTACGCTGTAACCCTTCCAGGCAAGTGTGGCGTTGATGTTCCTTACGTTGACCCAAACACAGACTGCGACAAGTATGTTTAGCTAATTGATACCCTTCTTATATTCTTCTAGCTACATAACTGCATGTATTTTTCGTGCTGGTATAACAACAAAAAGTATCCATTTTTAAAACCAGTATGTATCACCTTCGTTTCATACTACTTATTATGTTATTTCATACAAATTTTGTACCGTCAATAGGCTATGTGGAATATTTTTAAAACAAGTATGTATCACCTTCGTTTAATTTTTTTAAGCATTGCTTTGGTGTTATTTATACTGTCAAAACAATTTGAGCATGTAAATATTACTGGTACTGCACTTGATTCAAAATTAACTGTACTTCCTATGATTGCTTTTTACAGGCTGCAATGAAATTTTTTTTTTACGTCCAAACTGGAAAAGATACACTTGGAAGGTGGGAGATTATAAAGACCATATAAGCATTGCTCTAGTATTTAATTTGAATGTATGTTATTATGCTAAATTTGGAATTTTTACACTAGTTGATCGACTTTGATTAATACAAATGTTTTATGTGTCGCCGTTTCGAGGTGTAATTGAGCTTTCATGCATCACCGAGATCGAAGTTATTCATTGATTAGTAATTCTTTATAGAGTTTCAGCATACATAATCATGGACTAGAATAATGAGTTGAGATAATCTTCATCACATTTTCGTCATCAATATAACTCTGAGTAAAAAATTCCTAATGTTATAAGATCTTATATAATGAAGTTACCAACATTTACAATAAGATGGCGGGCAAACGAGCAATAAGCTGTGCCGCAATCCCTTTTTGGATGGCAAAACCAATCCTACTAAAAAAAAAGTTGTGTCTTAGGTGTCGAAAAATAACTCTATCTTGTAAATAACTTTACTTAAAGATACGTGAGGTTTCAAGTTTAATTCATTCTGGATACAAACAATCATGAAGAGGTCACACCGTCCTCCTGACAAAAGAGGGCTCTACGTTGTTTGAGTCTGTGTGGCGGTGGGTTCAAACCGTATGGATTAGTCGGCCAAAAAGGAAAACCATATTTACCCTAAAAACAATACATATAAAACTATTTTATTAAATAATAATAACTGTTTATAAAAAGAGAATATGAAGAATTTGCTTTCGCTTATAAAAACATAACACAAATTAAGAGATTGTAAGCATTTTTTTATTGCATTGAACGAGCTTATTACCTTCTATTAGCTAATAATGGATTGCCATTTACATCCAATGCTTTTGTAGTGATCTCACTTCAATGGTAAGATAAAACATTCATCAAGGTCTACATATCTTCTGATAAATAGCTGTCAAAATTTTATCTGAAAGTCATACAGAGTTGTATAAATGGACCGGGCCTCTAATAATTAGCGTTGTAACATATACAGAACATTGATTACCAAATTATCATGATACTATACAAATCGGCAGCGACGAATAACTTTTGATATTTTTCATTTTCCTATAAAAAATTTCTTTATGATGACGATGGTTTCGAGGTGACGCATTTTGGGAACGACGGTTCAGAGCGGCGTTAGTGTAAGAAAGGAGATGTGAATTAGGTTTGAAACCGAGATTTGAATAAAGAAAATGTTCTATCGGCTTAACAATAACAATGAAGGTAAGACATTGTCTTTTAGGATCAATCTAAACTAAATTGCCAACCTTTTTTTTTTTGGTAAAGACTAAATTGCCAACCATCTTGTGCCTATAAACAGATTTACTCTACACAAATAACACATTTGGTGTATAATATTCTACTTCTTTCGAAAAAGATGATACTAAAAGAACATGTTTATTTGCTTTATATATAACACATACAATGAATCAATACGAGCATTGAACAAGATAATTTCACATTTCGAACTTCGATTCCAGTATAACTTTCTTTGTTTGTAATGAAAAATGGAATAACTTTATTTTCATCAACATGTCAAACAATTTTATCTTTTAGGGCATAAACCAAAAATTTGCCAACCCCCTTGTGTCATTTTTTAGCTTACCTACTTATCCTGTTAAGATTGTTCAATCTATACTTCTTTTGATTTTATGCCAAATATGATCCTTTTAAACAAGAGTAGCCGAATAACATATTGATCTTGTAGTTATCTTGGTGGCAAATGGGCACATGCATAATTAAGCATAAGCATGTATATAAATAAATGACCATCCATAACATTTTCATGCACAAACACTAGAAACATACATAACCATAAATCAATTAATCAAGTTGTTTAACAATGGTAGCTACAATGATGAAGGTTTTATGTGTTATAGTGCTGCATTGTGGCATCGATGGGTGATGGCAATCGAATGAGCCTGCTCCTAAATTTACAAGTCCCATGAAGTATCCCTGTGCTTTTATTCATGCGTACGATACATGTACCGTAATGGCAATGAGGGTATGCCACCACAAGACTGTTGTGAGGGGCTAAAGAAATTGGTTGTACTTGCAAAAACACAAAATGATCGAAATCTAGCTTGCAATTGCTTGAAAGGGTTCTATTTTACTAGTCGTAATGTCACCAAAGAGCACGCAATGGCGGTTGAAACAAAATGCGGTGTTAACCCTGTTTACTTTCTTCATCCAAACTACGATTGCTTCCAGTATGTAAAAAAGAAAACATGCTTCACGATAGCCTATTTTATATATATGTTAAACATATGAACTTATACAAATTTACAAAAGCTAGTAAGCTCAATTTAACAGTTTATTAGGTTATCAATTTAATGCTTATAATTTACTGAAATTGATAAGCTCCATTTATTAAAACTGAGCTTAATAGCTTTATAAATTTTCTGTGATAAGCCTATTGAATCAACAAAAACAAATGTCATTCAAAAACTTTTTTAAGTTATTGTGTTCTTATTTCTTGTAAAAAATTTAACAATTACATGTGAAACAAAACTTTAAAAAAATAATTTTAAATAAAGGTACATAATGTGAATTGAGTTTCTTTATATTATTTGCTTTTGCAGGGTAAAATGAGATTTATGTTGAAGGCGAATGGAATAAGGAACTTGGAGCAGTGGAGCAAGATTTATAACTATGTAATGTAATATAAATAAATTGAAACTTTTGTTTACATCGTAAAGCAATATATATGCGCATGTCGATTTGCATTATATTGTATTTGTGTGTATCCTTCTTAGCATTGTCGTGTGGAGCAAGATCTACATGAAACGTTGAATGGAAAATTAGTACATGAAGAACATCTTGAAATACTTTATTAGCAGCACTACTGCACTAGCCACATTGGATTTAATATAAGAAGATCATTTGCGAAATTTCCAAATATGATAACATAATAACGATCACTTGAAAACCCGTTGTAGCCCTACAATTCTAGCGTATAGTTTGTTATGAAGATGTTAAGCGGCCATTAATAAGTAATCGAGCGAACACTACTTGAAAACAACTCTTCTCCACATAAACAATAAGTTCCAAATGTTATTGGAAATTATTGTTCTCGACCATTTGTATCTATACGTATCAGGATCCATATATAAATGCAAGTAAGATTTATAGGAAATATAGAATCTTGTGGAACAGAATTTGATTCTACAAGCGTTTCGATACAAATGAAAGACCGACACCCGAAACTTCGCTAAGGAGGAATCCCCTTCGATACCCGCACACATGTAAGTATGATTATTAACATCATTTTTTATACTAAAACTAGCGTGTAATTATGTATCTTTTTTTCCTTCAACGAGTAGGCTAACCACACCACTAAAACAATAATCTTGGATTATATAGATCTGTTCTTTCGATCAAGAACGACGAACTGAGGGATAGTAAGACAGTTTATAATTGATATATACTTGATGTTAGCTTTTGCTCTCGCCTAGTTTAGCTTGTTTTTTTGCTTCAATTTTCCAATGCTTTTTAAAATACTCATAGTTAATAAAACTAATCGATTTACATTAGAAATTAAACTTAATAAATTAATACTCACTAATTAATAAACTGTTCCTACACTAATAAATTTGCAAGACCCGAATTCATTTTACTATAGAATAAATTAAATATCCATTAATTATAAATTTAGATGCTCAAAATGAGAAATTAATTTATAAATTTTTATATTTTATTCATCGGTTTCCCAGTAATCATCGAGAACCTTAACAAATTTGTATTTTAATTTTTACTAGAATTACTCACTAATTTTTAATGTGAAGTCTGTAATTTGTTCACAATAACTTTATACAATAGCTTCGTACCACAAAAATAAAATGACGAATCCTTTAAATACAAACAAATGAAATCGATTTACGTTTTGGGAATGTAACCAACATAAACAAATTATACCACAAGATAAAATTTTTAAGACCTAGACCTAATAATTAAGAGCAATACCTCGTAAAGAGTTTTGAAGTTTTTCATCTTTGAATTACTGATTGATGATAAAAAGAAATGAAAAAACCCCTTTAAGTGGCAACGCAAATTTTTAATTTTTTAAACACGAGCAAATTCTTATATGTTCATATACTAAACTAAAATTTTAAACATGTCTTTTTTTTTGTAAAAGGTTTTCCCGGTAAATTTTATTATGCCAAAAAACATTTAAGTACAAGGGATGAGGGTGAGTCTCACATCTCTGGCAGTTACATGTGCGAAACTACTTCCTTTAAGGTAGGTACACAAAATGAGTAGACAAAAGAAACCAAAAATTATTTTTCTTCTTGCGACCTCTAACTCGATACCATATTATCGAATATAGCTTAAATCTCCCTATGAGGAAGTACCTACATTCGTACATAACAACATCGTATGGGTCTTCATCATAGTCACCATTACCATACGAATCCCTCCATTGTTTAAGCAAACCTTTGAGTGCCAAAACCTAACCTTTCTGAAGCCAAAGAAAGAGCCATGTCGAGACGAAAAGTAGTACGGAGTTCCCTCCCACCGAAACCCTTAGGCGGTTTTTTTGGCATTCTAAACTCCCCATATTCAAAAAAAAAAAAATAATTAAAAAAAAAAAAAAAAAAAATCTTTAACGGACCGATCTACCCAATCCAATAACGTTTGTTATCAAGATCTAACACGATGTGTTTCTTCTTCATCACTTATTGTTCTTGGTTTGTTCAAATATTTAAGGTCTTTTGTCGAATCTAGGGTTTTTTGCTCACAAATCGCTTCTTGTCTATCTGGTACTACGATCCAACCTGTTATGTAATTTTACTGATCATGGTGGCCTATTGATCTATTATGATATCGCATACTTCAAGGTTTATTGATTCGGTTGATCCTTTTGTGGTCGTTATATGGTTAGGTTTTGTGCTTGGTGGTGTTGGTTGGTATATAATGGGTTTTAAACAGAATCGTGGTTTCATTGATACGGAGGGAAGGAAGAATAATCAACGAAAACGGAGGATTCTGTTTTAGTTCTGGTTTTGGCAACGGTTTTGATGAGATCATGAACGATGCTATTCCACTTGTTAATGGTGCCGCTGCAAAGGAGGATGTATATCCGTCTATGGCTGAATAGAATGTGACAAAGGCTACGCCAAGATCGTTTAAGGAGACAATGGTTTTAGAGTTGATAACATCCCTCCCTATCGCAGGGAAACCCTACGATTGGCAATACACCACTGGTAAATCTTCGTAAAATGCTATAAAAACTGGTAACCAAGTGGGAAGAAATTGAATATTCGTACTTTGGTTACATAGGGGGGTAACGGGATTGATGTGGTTGTTCCGGTGGAATCTATTTGTGCTATAAGTGATCGATTTGCTAATACAACATATGGTTTTTTCTTGGGGAGGCGAGTGGCATACCCTGTTGTTGCTAACTATGTTAGGAACACTTGGTGAAAAATATGGGTTTGCTCGCTATGTTCAAACTTCGTATCTTACAAGTTTTTCTACCATTCAATTTAGCCTCCATAGAAGGATTAGATGCTATGCTTGAGAATGATCCATGGTTTATCCAGAATAACCCACGTATCTTGAAAAAATGGCATCCGGATGAGAACCTATTGAAAGAAGATGTTAGTACTATTCCAGTTTGGGTTAAACTCCATGGTGTACCTGTTACAGCCTTCAGCGATGATGGCTTGAGTTTTGGGGTTTTTTTTTTTTATATTTGCTAACTAAACTAGGTACCCCTCTAATGCTTGACTCTTATACATCTGATATGTGTATTCAATCTTGGGTAGGTCAAGCTATGCTAGAGTTATGATTGAGCTTCGAGCTGATGTGGAGTTAAAAGATAACATTGTCGTGGCTATGCCTAGAATTAAGGGAGAGGACCATTTACACCATGTACGTCTGTAAGTATGAATGGAAACCTCTTAGGTGTTCGTCTTGTAAGATTTTTAGACATATTCATGAGGATTGTCCAAAGAATTCCGATGCTGGTGAGAAGAAGACTATGAAGAAGCCTAGTCAAACCTCTCGTGGTGTTCTGGTTGGTCCAAAAATAGGGTTTAAACCTCAAAAAGAATATCGACCTGTTCCCAAAAGCCTAATGTTAGTTCAAGTGGTAATAAAAGAAAGGGTGTGAACCACTATTGAGGTTTAATTCAAAATCCATTTGATGTTCACTTAATTCGTCGATAATGGAAATGGAGTTTGACCACTAAGGGGACTAACTAATTTTTGGTAAATATGGGCAACTTCTTATGGACCTCTTTTATAATGACCCGATAAATGACGGGGGAGTTGGCTAGAAATAATCCTATTTGGTGAGAAATCGATAAAATTGAACAACAAATTGGTGAAGGTAAACTTAGGTTGTTGTATAATGACGGGAACCCGCTAGTTCCTATGGGTATTGTGGAAAGTGATAGTGAAGTGGAAGTGGGTTTTGATGAAAATTCTAACTTAAGGATTTTAACGAGTGATAAAGATGAAAGTGATAAAGATTATGGTACTAATAGCTTGTTGGAATAATAGAGGGATTCTTATCCGGATAATGATGATTATGACCCGTATGATGACGATATGTACGAGAATCATGATTTGTCTGAGCACCTTAGTCTATTTGTGATGACCCTTGAATCACGGGACTGTGGGCAAGGAAAAGAAATAATTTTTTTTATGTATTTGAGTAATTGTAAATCTAGTCCTTAGTAGTAATCCTCCCCTAGGAGTAAGTGGTGCTTTGTTTATGTTTTTGCTTTTTTTGCCTATGAACCTGGCTTGAGATGTGGTACTCACCCACATCCTTTTGTACTGAAACGCTTTTTTTGGAGTCATACAATTACCGGGAAACCCTTTACCCAAAAAAAGAACAGGGGCCCAGGTCCATTATCAAACTGAGTCAACATCATCTTATCACTATCATAATCACCGGAAACGTCTAACCTTCTTCAAAAGATTACCAGCAATCAGCTACCGAAGATAGCTTGCCCACTAGTAAGTAAATCTTCAAACTTCTTCCGATTTTAACTGTATAGGAAATAGTACCAGTACTATTATTTATCGACCTTCATAAAAGAGGATCCACTTGAATAGCCCCGTTAATTTAACCAAATTTGAAGTCCCCCCCATTGAACCTATTATCAACCGAATTTAAGAACTTCAAAATGGATTTGAATTACTAACTTTAATAGTAGGACCCACACTTCTTCTATTACCGTTAGAGCCTAGCAAATAAGGCTTTTTTAGGAACATGTCTAATATTCTTTAGAGGTTAAAACCCACTTTCAGACCAATATAAAACACCCCGAGATAGTTTGACCAAGGCGTCTTCAGATTCTTAGTCTCACCAGCACCTGTATTCTTCGGAACATTCCCATGGAATAAGCAAAAAACCTTACAAGACCACACCTAGAGGTTTCACTCATACTCAACGCATATATACATGTTAAAATGGCCCCTCCCCAGTAATTTTACGCATAGCCACCAACAATGTTATCTTCAACTCCACATCAGCTCAATCTCAATCAATAGCTCTAGCATAGCATGACCTACCTCAAGATTGCATACACATATCAGATGTATAAGAGTCAAGAATTAGAGGAGTACCTAGTTTAGTAGCAATGGCACTCAAGCCATCCTCGCTGAAAGCCATAATAGGTACACCATGGAGTTTAAACCAAATCGGAATAGTACTAACATCTTCTTTCAATAGGTTCTCATCTGGATGCCATTTTCTCGGGATAAGCGGGTTATTATGGATAAACCAAGGACCATTCGCAAGCATAGCATCTAATACTTCCATGGAGATAAATTGAAAGGTGAATAATCCGGTAGACAAGCTAAACATAGAACGAACAAGCCCATATTTACCCCAAGTGTTCCTAACATAGTTAGCAACAACAGGGTATGCCACCCGCTTCCCAAGTAAAAAACCTTATATTGTAAAGCAAATCGATCACATTGTAAGCACGAAAATAACCTCCACCAGGGACAAACCAACATCAATCCATTACCTCCCATGTATACATAAAGTATGAAAAATTCAATTTTTTCCCACTTGGTTTACCCGTAACATTAGCATACGAAGACTTACCAGAGGCATTACCTGCCGTAGCAGTACCCCGCGTAGATAATGGTGGGAAAGATCCCAAAATAGTAGTATCCTCCAAAGAGCTTTGCTTTTCCTTCTCCACAGTCATGTCAACCACAGATGGTGTTACAACCTCCTTTACAGCAAATGCAACAACAACTGGAGTATCTTCATTCATAGTATCATCTGTTTCCAAAGACAAACCAATACCTGAAGTAGTATTCATCTTATTCCTATTGAGATTCTTCTCCTTTACACCTCTCCTCCCCTCCCACACCGTTTTGGCTTAAAAACACCACGCTCCGGACCCAAACATAATTACGAACAGCAAACAACCCAACAAAACAACACCAACTTAAACCAACATAAGCCAAGAACAGTAGCCAAATACAAAAAACCCCACACCAAAAGAAATTCGAAACCCTAATAGTTTAGGAGGATCGATCGTGATTATATATGTTAGGGTTTACCTTAACGCCAAGAACAAAAAAATAGGTAACGAAGGATTATGAAAACCCCATGTTAGCAGTAAGATCGCCAAGACAAATAATATCGTCAAGCCCCACCTTATCAGTAGGGTCGAACGATGCAAGCAAATCAACACGCAGCAAATTAAACCCTAGAGAACAACAAATCCAATCTACAAATGAAGCCCTAACACAAGATTAGAACTTGACTGCAGGAAGGAGACGATCGGGATAAGTTAGGGTTTGGAATGTACACAACACGAAAATCAAAGAAACCCTAAGGAGAGTCGCAAGAAATCCATCAACAAACAAGCCCTAGATACAAGAATAGAGCTTGACAACAGGAAGGATACGATTGAGAAGTAAGGGATGTTAGGGTTTTCTTTTTTTCGCCAGAGAGAAGTCGACCGAGGGTTTTTCTTAATAAAAAAAATAGCTTTGAAAATTTTAAACAAGAGCAAATTCTTATATGTTCGTAATACTAAACTAAAAATTTTGAAATAAATTTTATTTATGTGTAAACCCCTGTGCGTGCACGGACTTATACCTAGTTATAACAAACAATAGAATAGCTTTGGGTGTTATATAATTAACATAAATCAATATATAGACCTCTAGACAAATTTTTGAGACCTAAACTATAAAAGCGTACCACCGTATAGAGTTTGAATTGTTCATATGAAAAACAAGTTTTATCTGGTATGAATCTTGTTGCGGTGAGCTTAAACCAGACGGATTAGTTGATAAAAAGTCGAAAATCATCCTTCTGCAAGAAAGAAAACAAAGAACATGTTTATTTACTTTATAGCATATCTTTAATCGTATACGGAATAAACAAGATTATTACACATGTTTTTTCTTCATTCAGTACATACGTTTGTTGTTTGATTATAAACGCAATAATTCTTTTCATCAAGATGGCAATACCTTATCTTTAAGAATCTAAGCCAAAATGTCCAACTATGTTGTGTCATTTTTAGCTACCTACTATCCTTGTTTTCTTTTGATTTTATTTGTTAAATAACCATACTTAAAAGAAATCAATACCCACATTAGTGGAAATAGTATAAACATAGTTTTTTTTTAGAACGGCAGTATGAACATACTTATGTAACGTATAACGTAATTATGTGTGTGCCAAAATTTATATAAAATATATCGAAAGGTGACAATTATATTCAATAACATGTACTTATAAGGATGATAAGTGCAATTTGTAAACTATAGAATATAAATGAGTATTTATCGACCCAAAACGCCATGATTATATAGGTTGATTTCTTTAAGGCTAATGTAGCAAAAAAATAGTCATCATTTACCACAGAATATTACTAGTAGCAATTTGTGAACCAGCTGATATTCGGAGAATGTAACAAAAAGAAGCCAAATTAAAAGAAATTTATATAAAAAAAAAAATTTGTTGGTAAATGCACATGCATAAGCATAAACATTACTATAATAAATGGCGCTCCTTAACATTTTCTTGCACAAAAACAAGATATATACAAAAACTAAACAAATTGTTCTACAATGGTAGCTACATTAATGAAGGTTTTATGTGTTATAGCAGCTTGCATGGTGGCGACCATGCCATATACGGAGGCATGCTATGGAGTAGAAAGCTTTTATGAGCCATGCTTAAAATACCTCACCACGAGCGGTGGTGCAGTTCCTCCAACGTGTTGTGACAGAATTAAGGAATTTAGCAAACCTGGAAGAAATACCGAAGGCCGGCAATATTTATGTAGATGCCTAATGAACTATTTCAAAGCTACCCGAAACATCAACCACGACAATGCCGCCGGGCTTTCTGGAAAATGTGGTGTTAACATTAACTACACTAGCCCCACGACTGATTGCACCAAGTATGTCAAATCTGAACATTTCATTTTAAATTTTATTCAACATTTCATTTTAAAATTTGAGCTTGCAGGAATTGTTTTTATATACTATTCCTAATGTCACCCGCTAGCACGAAATGGCGGTTAATGCAAAATGTGGTGTTAACATTGTTTACGTTAGTCCAGGGTACGATTGCTTCCAGAATGTAAAAAAGAAAACATGCTTCATGATAGCCTATTTTATTATATGTTTAAACTTATAACTTATACAAATTTACAAAAGCTAGTAAACCCATTTTTAACAGTCTATTACGTTATCAATGTAAAGCTTATAATTTATTTAAATTGATAAGCTCAATTAATTAAAACTGAGCTTAATAGCTTTATAAATTTTCAGTAATAAGCCTCTTAATCAACAATACAAATTCCTTCAAAAACTTTTTTAAGTTATTGAGTTCCTTAATTTTATTGGAATATTCGATTATTATGTAACAAAACTTTTTAACAAATAATGAAATAAAAAAAGCAAATTTGATTGCATTTCTTTAATAGTATTTGTTTTTGCAGGATAACAATGAGATTATGTGGAAAGGGCGAATGGAATAAAGAACATTTTGGAAGCAAGTGGATCAAGATTTATGAACTATTAATATAAATACATTTAAACTCTTTATTTATATCGTAAACCATATATAATGCTTCACAACTACACAAACTGGTTTTTCCCACGGTGAAATCCGTGGGTAAGGGCCTTTTTCCACGGATTTCACACGGAATTATTCCGATGAAAAAACCCTTGTGGGTAAATGTTTTCCCACTTATTTTCCCAGGGAGCGTTGACTATATCCTACGGATACAGTTGTGTGTAATCTGTGGGTTAATTCCCACGGATTTATGACGGTATTTTTCAACAAATTTCCCACCGCCTTTTACAAAGATTTCCCACAAAAAATTTCACACCAATTTATTTCCCACGAATTCATATCACCTGTTTCCCACTGAAATCTAACAGATGTATTCATGTGTAAACAGTTGCAAATCTTTGGCAAAATTCTATAGAATTCTATAATTATTAACATTTCATTTAATTACGAATTAAAATCTAAAACTAATAACTACAACAAAAACATATTTTAAAGGCATCATCAAATATTAAAAATTCTAATTTGCATAACACACAACCAGTATCTAAAAAAGTGACATGTTCCAATTAAACACATATACATTTGCAAATATGCTCAAAACAACACTTACAACTCTATATTTCCTAACAAGATCTATATACAACAAGCATTATATCTTTCTTTCCTAGAATTGCAAGGTCAGTATTATGCAACCTTTTCAAGTCTTCTATGATCTTCATAAGACATCCATGCTAGCCACATGCCCAGTTTTCCGACCTCGGCATGTTCGAAAAAACAAATAAAAGCACAAAACGAATTATTACACAAAAACAAGACTAAAACCTCCATAGATCTGCATATATCAAGTCGAGATCTAACAAAAACGGACTATGAATGGTTCGAGTGAGTTGTTGTTCAGCCTTTGTCGCACACATTGCTCGTTCTTCAGTCACTTGTGGTGGTGGTACGAGTAGTGTTTGTGGATGGTATGCCGTGTTCGAATGGGTGGTCCGGTGGCGATGGTTATTGTCGGTATAATGAATCAAAAATATGGAGAAGGAAAGATGAGTTTTTAATGTTTGTTAGACTGTGGTATAAAGAGAAAATAATAAGCAGTAACTATTTTGGTTGTAAGTTTGTACTTTGGGCTGGATAGCAGATGGGCCGAGTGATAATAAACAGTGTGGATTAGTGAAATTGCATGCGTATATCAGTATATTTATTGTACTCCCTCCGTCTCAAAATTATTGTTCCCCGACAAAAAACACACAGTTTAATAAAAGTGCATTAATTACTGCTTTCTGTTTCTTACTTTTTTGCAAAATGACAGTTTTACCCTTAGCTAATTAATTAAAGTCTTCTTTAAAGTTTGTAATAATAATTTCAAACAAGAGTAATATAGTAAACTTGATCAAACTTCTCTATCTATTTTTAGTAGTGGACAATTAATTTGGGACGTCCCAAAAAGGAAAGATGGACAATAAAAATGGGACGGAGGGAGTATATCTTAGTATATAAATAGAGTATAAATATTAGGGTTAATTACCTAAAAATGTACTATACTTGCCACTTTTAGTCATTGTATGTAAGCAAACTATTTTTTTTTCATTGTGTCGCTCAACTTTTGAATTCGTGCTATTGTGTGTACTGGTGACCTACTTGACCTGCTTCAGCAGGTTAACTTAACGTCCGCTTGTTTTTTTATTGCATCGTTAGTCCTTTATACAAATGATCGTTTGTGATTAACTTAAAATTTGATTTTATTTAAAGTTTTAAAAAATGTTAGAAAAATTAGTTTGTATTATAAGTTTACTACATAATTTAAAAAAAATGGAAAATGTTTTAAAAAAAATATTAAAAAAATGCGAAAATCTCTTTAAAACATTCGAAAATGTTTAAAAAAATATTCAAAAATGTTTAAAAAAAATATTCTTTTTAAACATTTTCAAATATTTAAAAATTTCTTTTTAAAAAAAATATTCAAAAAATATCCTTATACAAACGTTTTTTTTAAACATTTTTGAATATTTAAAAATAATATGTTTAAAAAAATATTTGAAAATGTTTAAAAAGAATATTTTTTTTAAATATTCGAAAATGTTTAAAAAAATGTTTGTATAAGAATATTTTTCGAATATTTTTTTTAAATATTCGAAAATGTTTAAAAAGAATATTTTTTTAAAAAAGAATATTTTTTTAAAAAAGAATATTTTTTTTAAACATTTTCGAATATTTTTTTAAATATTTGAAAATGTTTAAAAAGAATATTTTTTTTAAAAAGAATATTTTTTTTTAAAAGAATATTTTTATAAACATTTTCAAATATTTTTTTTAATATTCAAAAATGTTTAAAAATAATATTTTTTTAAAAAGAATGTTTTTTAGACATTTTCGAATATTTTTTAAAACATTTTCGAATATTTTTTAAACATTTTCGAATGTTTTAAAGATGTTTTCGCATTTTTTAAATATTTTTTCAAAATATTTTCGATTTTTTTTAAATTATGTAGTAAACTTATAATACAAACTATTTTTTCTTACATTTTTTAAAACATTAACTGACGTTATTGAAAATGATGACGGAACCATGTTACAAAAATTCGTCATAAGAAAATGTGTGTAAAAACGTGTGTAAAAACGTGTATAAAAATGTGATTATAAAAATGCGTGCATAAAAACGTGTATAAAAATGTGTGTACAAAAACGTGTGTATAAAAATGTGTATACTAACGTGTGTATAAATAGGGGTTTTTTTAAATATGTTTAAAAATGTGTGTATAAAAACGTGTATAAAACATTTGTATAAAAATGTGTATAAAAACGTGTGTATAAAAATGTGTGTATAAACAAATATGTAAAAAAACATGTATGTTTATAAAATCTTAAAAAAATTAGAAAAAAAGTCTTTTTAAAAAAATCAAATTTTAATGTTAATTACAAACGATCTTTTGTAATTAAGGACTAACGATGCAATAAAAACAAGCGGGCGTTAAGTTAACCTCCCTGTAGCAGGTCAGAGTAGGTCACCAGTATACACAATAGCACGAATTCAAAAGTTCCGGGCCATGTTTTTTATGTCCGGTTCGGGTTTGACCCGATCCTCACCCCCTTATTGTCACTCTTACACAAACACTTATCATTGTTATTAATTTATTTTTTCAATCTTTCTTTCTCTTTTTCAAAACAAAGCTCATAACATATAAAAAAATATCACAAATGCATATTTTCTTTTCTATGCTTTTAGACCGTGTATTCGGTATATTTATTACCTCTCGTTATAGAGTGACTACTGACTAACATGTAAGTTAATCTCGGTAAAATTTTTAACAAGGTTAATCTATGTTATTGAGTATGCTCGTTATGAACATTTTTGTTGTATTTTATTCTATTTAATCTAACAGAATTTCCCACAAGATGACTAAACAAATTGACAAGAAAATCAACAAAGGGGCACCTTTTTTTCTATTTTTATAGGCAAAGAGAAGGTCCAAAACCCTTCCTATTTGACTGTTCTAGAAATTAGTCTTGTCGTTATCGAGCTCAACTAGAGCAAACCTATTGCGAGGCACTCATCCGTTTGTATGGCATAAAAAACTAACATGACTCACAAGACAGGAATAAAGTTGTTGATATGAAAAAAAGTCATAATAAACATGCTTTCATATAAAAAAGGGTTAATGACATATAATAGCAACGTACTTTCCAATTTGAGCCATTATCAGATACGAACTTTAAAAAGTATCACAATACCCATCCAACTTTCAAA